>JAGVSP010000677.1:0-267528 GCA_022494985.1 Micrasema minimum
CCAAATTCGCTACGACTATGCTACGCGGCGGACAAAATGTTTAAAACTAAAATAATTATATCCTACCTAAATGCGTGTATAATAGATTGAATTATTAGATTAGATAAACATTAAGGTACTTGAATGTACTAGTAATGGATTTTTGCTGATACAAGGTTGATTATACACGTTTTTATTTACCTCGAATTGATCTGTATCTATATTCGATATATAGCCCAGCTACCTAAGTATAACACATACATTAAATTTTAAATATATGAGCTTCTTTTATATTTTATTTTTGTATCAGAGTAAAAAATACTCTTTGAAATGTAAACATAATAAGGGTATAGATATAGAATATTCTTTTCAGTACACAAGGTTGTTATCGATTTGTAGACTTCCTGGAATTCAATTTTGAATTCAGCGACGCCGACGGTTTAAATTTGGGAAAACCGATCGTTCTCGTTTTCCTAATTAATAATGGAGGTCGCTGTACCTGGAAAAGGCTGTTTTGGCGGAAAGTTCGATAGTTCAGGAGTCAGCAGTATAAAGTTAGAATAGGCTCTTACAGGAAGCGAACATTATATCATTTCTACATTTTGAAATACGTGACCCAGAAGCTAAAATGTTTTTTAATATGGATCTTCATTGTACGTAGTTCCTTATAAATCACCACTATTTGTGCAAGTTTATAACATATACGAGTCATCATCATCATCTCAGCCCGTTGAGATCCACTGCTGGACATAGGCCTCCCCCTGCCGTCTCCACTCCTCTCGATCCTGCGCCGTCCCCATCCACTGTCTTCCAGCAGACTTCCTGATGTCGTCCACCCATCTCATCGGTGGACGTCCTTGAGGCCTCTGGTTCCTCGGTCTCCACACCAGAACGCGTTTCGTCCATCTGTCTACGTGACCGGCCCATTTCCACTTCAACCAAGCAATTCGCTGCACCACGTCGCAGACCTTTGTCTGGCGTCGGATCCAATCGTTCCTTCTTCGGTCTCTTAATGTTTTTCCAAGCATAATCCTCTCCATGCTCCTCTGTGCAACTTGCAACTTTTGGGAGGATTGCTTGGTCAGAGTCATCGTTTCCGCGCCATAAGTAAGGACGGGCAGAATGAATTGTTTGAACACTCATTTACGAGTATATATTGAAAAACATTGCGAAACAGTAGATTATCTGATTAAATTATCTGTCGACGAATTGTCTTCACAGTCATTTTCATACCTTGGACTGGTTCTGAAGCGTAAGACTGATCATCTCACCTTCATGTAATAAAATGATCATGATACATTTCACTTCATTTGCCAACGCATTGCCTTATGCGCCATTGAGTGCGGATAAGGGGTTGTAGTAGTAGTTGGTAAAAAATACTTACTTACATCTCCAAATAGTTTTTTGGTATTTTTTTACCGCGTTATTTGAAAGTTCTACTCGATTAAGTTATCCTTTGAATATCTTTAGTCACAATACCAAAACTGTAAGCCACCAACCTCTGTTTGGCAAACATACATACCACTTTTGTCCTTGGTACTTCTCAAGGAAAAGCAAAAGGGTTGTAAACAAATTTGTTCAAATATTATTCCATGTGATCGGTCTTAGAACTTCCTGAAACTTCAGAGAAAATTTATTCATTGGTTATGTTATGATTTATACCTTGTATTTGATATTTCAATATACTCCAATATTGATACTATAAGGAACTATTTATTTAACAGTATTTTTGGTTAAGTAATATTTATTTTTAGTGCTTATTTAAAGACGTTAACCCATCCCGGATTTCTCATAATTTAAAAGAAAAATGCGTTGTAGAGTATTGATCGCTTTTATTGTATAAATACGATCTGTTTTTTTATTTATGTAGTAACAGATTATGTCAATGTTAAGTTTTGTAGTGAATAACATGTTTAACCACTAACACATTTTTATAAGTGTCAAAATAAAGTACAATAAACTGCGGCAAAAAAATAACTGAAATGCGTCTTCTGAAAAACGGTGATTTAAAAAAAATTGGTTTTTTGCCTTTCAGGTCTTAGGTAAATCTCCCGGTATACTGATTGAGTCACACAATGACCTACGTTATTAGCTTTGACCTTTGCGATAATATTGATTTTATGGAAATCCCTATGACCTTTTATATACAACGCGTTTTTGGGATAATTTCCATTGTTTCATGATAATAATAAGTACGGCATCACATGGACATTATTATGTGGTAATATTTTTACAACATTATTGTTTATTGTACTACTATTTTAAAGCTGTAATCAAGTATTAAATACAGAGTATGATTTTTATTGGCCTATAATTTTGCGGAAAAACTGGTTGTGAATAATTCAGATATTTAAATAAAATGTAAATACAAACGAGTGCTTTGTAAATTCATTACACGAACATTTAAAATGTTGAATTTTTTACGAACCCTTTAGGAGTAACATCAATGGATATTTCCGCCTACGGGCTACGCTTTTCAAGAACACGATTTCAATTGGAGATAAATAAAAAATGTTTGATCAGTAGGCAAATAAAATTCATAAATTAATGATTCACCTTTAAGTGCCATCGATTACTTTATTTTTATTATACATACACGAGTATTTTTTAAATATTTTCACTTTAACTTACACATTTATAATGTGATCAAATTTTTTTTTACTGAACCCGGTTTTTATGAGGTATGTGATAATATAATATCTGTACCTAGGAAGCATGGGACATATTTTTCATTTTTACCACCAAAGAGACAATGGAGCATATTTTTTCCCCTTTCCTATTCTCTCTTTTAACAAAATCAAAAACAGCATTTGATAATAAATTTGTACAATTTTACTTAATTTGGAAAACGAATGAGAGCTTTTTTGAGAGTAAACAATTTTTTTTTCAAGCTCAGATTCAAAAGTTATATTACACATTCGACTCCAGATATGATGTAGGTTCGCCAGTTTTCGGGTTGTGCTTCGAGTTATGTTACTTAATGTACACATAAACAAAAGAATAATATTATTTGTCATACACTTTACATCACGGAGGTTATGAAAAGTCTTGTCACAAAAAAGTAATATATTCACAAATTCTGTCGCAAAGTGCCGAATAAAGTTAGCGATATTGCGTATGTGGCGGGAAACAATGACGTCACGCGCGCGAAGATGACGACTGACGACGAAACGCGTACGAGCGCGCACGAACTACGACGAGAATCCTTTCGGCCCCCTTCGTGATCGCACGCGTATCTAAGGAATATTATTCCCGCCAACTTTCGAGAGTATAAAATCATTTTTATTTTAACAATTTTCACCATTCTTTTTCATCCATATTGCAGTTAGTTAAGTTTTAGCATCAGTAGTTAGTTCTTGTGAATAAACGACCATTGTAAAAAAACGTAAGTACCTGTTAACTCTGTCTCTCTGTGCACCCACATAAAATCTGGTATCACGAAATGTACTACTCAATTGGCCACCAACTAGGTGACTAAACGTATATGGGAGATGAAAATATCGTGCCATGCTTAGCCCCCAAGACTAAAAACAGAGAGCAAAGTATGGGTGACGAAGGCATTAAATATTCATGATTTAATTTTAAACGAACGAAAAACATCCGCTTCAAATCAGTTTTTCATTGTGTTACTCTAAGAATCCAAACTTTTTAACATCCAATGTACCTCAGGTTACTTCTCAAAGCTCTCGACCCTTCCGATGATTTTGTTTGCCATAATAACTGATTATTCATAATTTTTGTGAAACAATTTTTGTAATTACCCGTTTTTTGTGATAATTCAAAACGTACAACGTAAACTGATTCATATTTGAATTTTACTGTTCAGTCGGGAGATGGCGCTTGATAGTAATAACTCCATTATTCTGAGCATCATAATACACATTCACAATGATATAATCAGTGTGATAGCAGAATTGTGTTCCGGAATACATGAATAAAATATTTTCAGAAACCTGTCAACTGTGATATTAGTAATTGGATTATACGTGTGCAAGGGTAGTGTTCGTGAACGAGAACGGATGTATTAATTACTTTTAATTCAGTTTTTATCTGGCTCTTGCAGATAGTAGAACTAACTACATCATCTATGAAAATCATATTACATCCTTTAGAATACTTCCCTCGCTGTAAGTCTGAAATTTCACGTTAGACACAAATGTACTGAATATTTCACGGAGTTATTCATTTTACATAAGTTAGTAATACTCGTGAAAATCCGTCGCCATTTTACGTCAGAGCTACGGAACGTACACCCTACTTGGGAATATGCATGGAAATTGACTGCCGATCGCTTAGCTTGGGGGAAGATTATGGAAACTAAATGCAAAGAGAGCAGAAATAGAT
The DNA here is from genome assembly GCA_022494985.1 of Micrasema minimum. Taxonomy (NCBI): domain Eukaryota; kingdom Metazoa; phylum Arthropoda; class Insecta; order Trichoptera; family Brachycentridae; genus Micrasema; species Micrasema minimum. The sequence goes on from JAGVSP010000677.1 coordinate 4,324, forward strand.
TTATGATAATGATACGTAATGATGTCCTAAGAACTTGTAGATATGGTTTAGGCATTCGCCAATACCTGGCTAGTTCTCAAAATTTAATGCAAATTATTTTCGACATGGACATAACTAGATCCCTCCAGCAGACCCTGTCACCAGCTAGCCCTCTCGCCTCCTCCCACGTCAGGCCCGCATCCATCAGCTCCGCCGAACACACCCGTAGGATGGTCATCGACGGTCTGCCAGGACGGCGTTATCCTCTTTCTCTTTACTTATCCTCTCCTGCGTTTAAATATTCAGATTTCCCAACACATACACCACACTCCACACACATACAACAACACACATACACATGACATAACATAACCACTGTTTGCTCACTTCACGTCTTTAGAAATTTGTCTTGTACATTGTGTTGTCCACGTAATTGGTGTTATGTTCTATAATATTTATAAGAATTTTCTTTGTTAATTTGTACCAAACATAGCACTGTGTGTATAACATTATAAATTTAAATAAAAAAAATTTAATCCCACTAAGAAAAAAGACACGAAAAGCGGCACGGAAGGGGTAATTAAGTACAAAAATATTAAAAAATGATGATAATCATTGGTGAAAAAAAGTATTTTATCGTGTATCCTTCGAAAAAGAATTCACTAAAAGGGGCGTTTCCATGTACATTTTCTAAAAATGCCATGACACCACTTATTATCAAATTCCACCGTCTAAAACTCCAGCACTTAGGTCGTAGATGTCTAGTGATGACGTAGATGCCTAGTAATGACGTATGAGTGACGTAGTGGGTCACTAGCTGTCACTAAGCAACAAAAGGCACGGTAGTATTTTTTCATGCGACTTCTCTAAAAATCGTTTTCGAAGCGTGTACCTATTTTTTATTAAATGATAATAAAAATACTTATATCCTTCAAACACCATTGTCAATCTCTTGATAAATGTAAAGCGAATTTTTTTTTTTGATCTGGACCTACAGAATCCACCGCAGAACTTATTTGGTCGTAAATAAATACACCAAAACGTACAAGAAATAAAAGGAAATCATCCAAAAAAGATAAAACTACCGAATAATCCATACGCGGCGCAATCTCATTACAGTCCAGTGAGCCACGGCAGGTGAGGCTTGTATCTTGTTCATCCCCTGATCTTCCCAATGTAACCACTTTGTCTCCTCCCTGTCCCCTCCTGTCACCCCCTGTCACCCTCCACCCCCGGGTGTTGCACTTAGAACGTAGACTGAATTTAGATGCAATGTTCTACAGGTTACAAAATACCAACATGCTTCCGAAAAAATAAAATATCGATGGGTGAATTAGAAAAGTAAAAGAGAAATGTAACGTTAAAAATCCGGATATGTTTTGTAACATTTTATTTATTTATTCATTCCAATTAATATAAATACATTTAAAAAAACATTTAAGTGCCTTACTAGGCCCTAGACCCGTGTTAAGGAAGTAGATATATAAATTTGATATACGAGTACCAACATTATTTTTCTCAAACATAAAATAACTTCTATTCTCAAGAGATTTTATTGATTCATTTAATTTATATTTAAATTCTGTGTTTCTTTTGTTGATAATACAACCACTACTACTACTACTACTTTCTCTTATGCACCCAATGGTGTATAGGGCACTGCACCGGTATACCAAGTGCAGTGTTAATAATGCGATATTATATATTACCTACAGTGAAAGCCCCACCCTTTCCCTAGACTGCTTTTAAAGACCATTGAGTCTTTTTTCAGTCCAGCCAACTCTACCGATTTTTTCAACAAGCTAAACCGCGATTTTATGATTGTTTAGTGTGATAAAAATACGGATGAATTTTCGATCATGTACGCGAACAAATGCTTTCATTGTACCCCTACCACCGTCTCGTCTTATGTATTATAATTGTCATTGTTTCCATCACCCAAACCAACCAGAGTCGGCCCAAATTAACAGTGGTAGGGATATTAGTTTCTACCCCGATCATTATTTATTAGTAATTACAACCACCCGTGTGGAGACCGGTATCCCGCCTCGCCAGGCCCCCCATCCCAGACATCCCACCCGTGCATCCGCGGTCAGGGTCTCAAGGAGGGGGGATTAGGGAAAAGAGGGGAGGGGACAGAACGCATGTGTGCATCTCACACTATCATCCTATCATCCTATCTGGCAGACACTATTTCATACGTCCCCTGCCGTACCTTATCACAATACCTATCCAAAGACCATCCTATCCTTACAAAAGACACAATACAATTGAGTTGAGGGATGGGATATAATTTGAGACCTCCACGCACGCACACACAAACAGCCCGGGACGGGCCGCCCGTGCGAAGGCACACCAAGTTCCCCCCGGGGACTACCCCACTAAGCAATCTATTAGTTCTAGATACTTCCTTTTACGGAACTTATTACGGAAATTATATATTACCTATATTTATGCTTTTTGTTATTATCCTCAGCATCATTCCATATTCCTTCCTATGTGGAGCATATGGATTCCACAAGTTGCCTGCAAGCCAAGCGCGATCGGCTCCCAGTTTTCGTGGATCTTCCCTAGTCAGGTCCACGTCCTGCAGCTCAGACGCAAACTTTTGTTTATCTACAATGTATATTTGAGATTTTTTTCTTGTACGTCTATGGGTAGGAGCCGATAATATCAATGAAGTATAATTGTAATATTTATTTACTAATAATTATAACCGAAAGTTACCTAATCTAAAGCCAAATAACAGAGGGTCACATTATCACAAACCCAGGCTCAAGAATTTTTTTTTTTTCTCAACCGAAATCGAACCCGATTTCTTGTGAGCCCAGCGTCTTAGCCATTGCGCAACGGAGGTCACCATTTTAAAACATTTAGATTTAAATATAAAATTTTAAACTTAATTGTACTATTATAATAAATTGTGAATAATTTTGGAATTTATGTTTGAAGCACTCACATTGTAGTTATTCATTATAAAGTATTTGAATGAAATACGTTGTTTTTAACTACTTCTTATTAGTCAACTCCCCGACGGTTTCGGGGCAACACGTGTCTCTTTATCAAGGATCATGATTACATTTCATTTGTACATGAACCTACCCTTGAAAAAGGGACACTTGTTGCCTGGAAACCAGTCGGAAGTTTGATTAATAAAAAGTAGTTGAAAACAAAGTGTTAAATTTAAATAGCGAATAATTTTTATTTAAAAAAACCGTTGATTAAAATGGATTACCAATTAGAATCTCTAGGCATAACTAGTTTCCTGCTTTCTGACACAGTTATTTACGACTGTTTTGAAAGAAGCCCAATGATCGAAAAATATATGAGTAGGTATATCATAAAATCTAAAATTTTTTTTTTTTTTTATTATTTAAAAAAAAATGTCAGTAGAATTGCATTTTTGTCCACCCGGGGTTACCACGTTGCGTTCAAGAGCAGTGACACTTGATCATTTGTTACATGAAGGAAAGGTGATCATCATCTCAGGTAGATGCGGAGAAGTTCTCTTTGGTCCACATCAGATGCATCCCACCTGATTCCAACACAATATATGAATAATCATTTAAAAAAAAAAAAAATCAACGATAGAAAACCCACTTGATGAAATATAAACCTTGTACATCATAAGCAAACATCATACAAATGTCACTCCCATTTAAAAACAAAATCCAAGGTTTCACTTAAAATGTATTTTTTTTGCAATAAATCCTATTGAAATAAATATTTCATATTGACCCAGCTTTACAGCTGCAGCTATCCACTATTACTTTAACACCCACATTACACATCGTAAAAAAGATTTCATCAATGGTAAAAATGTAAGAATACTGAAATCATACCTCGAGTAGTGACGTTTCACCATTCAAGTTGGCCTGAAAACGTCCCGCACAAGAAAGTTTCAGGAAACGCAAACAATCCGTGTAAACCAAACATGTCAACATTTCCTTACAGGGCTGAAGCATTACACTCAATTCTTAATGAAGTTCTGGGAAAAGTTTTCTGCGTTTATGGTTTGTAAAAAATGTGCCTGGTACAATTGAACAAATTGTCAATAATTGACAATTTGTTAATTCGAATTCCACTCCAGCACAACTTTCCTGCTTTCTGGCACAGTTGTTTCCGACTATTTGAAAACAGCCCCAAAATTTAATATTTGAGTATATCGTAATACTTAAGCGTTTATATTGTTTACAAAAAATTTTTGAAAGCTCGTTTTGATCAAAGCCAATTTTTGGTCACACTCAAAACGTTGTCAATAAGTTGTCGTTTTAATATTTAAATATGTATTTAAAATCTAAGCAAGCAATTATGTACATTGTTATGAAGAAAGTGATAAAACAATATTCTTTTTATACCCCTTTTTTAAAGTTTTGGAGTTTTAAAGAATAATGCATTACGCAAGAGAATAAAATTAAGGTACGTATTTGGGAATTTTTATTATTAAATTATACAAAAAAAATTGAAGCATTAATATTTGCTTACAACCAAAGATATTAAATATCTCTGCTTACAACGAATTTAGTTTTCCAAATAAAAAAAAAATCCATATTAAATTATTTGAAAAACCCGAAGCAAAATTCACAGTATCATAAATTATTTACACTGTAAATTTATTGTTAATTTAAGATTATCTGACATATTGCACCTAAATATTATAAAATAAAAATAAATTATGGAATTATATAAAAATAAAAAATAATAAAATATGCACAGGATGGGTACTTTGCAACAATAATTAGTACAAAAATGTTTCAAAATTTTTAGACAGTACTTAATTAAGAGATAGTCTATAATTGGACTTAATTGTTAGTAATTAATACTGAATAAATTTGAAATAAGTGTGTGTCTGTTGGCTTTCCGTAAATAAAAGTAAAATAAACTTTTGGTATTTGTGGTAGTTTTTCATAAAAAAATATACATAAATCATCCAACAATAATAATGATGCCTTTTATAAACGGTCCGTAATATGCCTGTAAATGTATTGATTTACGAGGGTGTGATAAGTATCTGTCCTAAAACATTTATCAATCCTAGTAAAAATCCTGGGTACTGCAATAGATGGCCTTATAATTATAATCTGGAGAGTAAACTAATATTGTATACCTTAACGTAAGTTTTTTAGCATCCCTGAAATCTGTATCCAATGTTTAGAAACACTCAGCAAGTATGAAAGCCAATAGACTGTTCAATAGATACAGCCTGAACGGAATATCAATGCCTGGGTGGGGGATGGATGATGGGTGATGGGGTGGGGGTGGGGGCTGGTTGTGGGTTAGCGGATACAGACTACGTGAAGCAACTTTGTGGATGATTTTTATTCAACTGTCGCAAAGGCTCGGTTGCCCAGACAGGCTCGTCTCATTGATTTTGCATATCACAGAGGCTTTGTGAATATTGATAGCCTCTTGATAACCAATAAGTTTCTGCCTTTTAGCCAGATACAAAAAATCAACAAATAATGGAAATTTAATCGTAAACTTTTTTACAACCTTAGCTCGCCGTGATGCCCAAGATTATAGAGGAGAATTACCCATTAGAACGCAATGCTTCGTCATAAAGTTTTTACAATTTTAGTGATCTGAGCCCGAGACCTACGTAGCGTGAGTCCAGTGTCTTAGCTATTTCACTACGCGGCCGCAAATTTACTTAAAACATGGTGCAATGTTTCATATTTTAGTGTACAAACGTGAAATTATTATAATTAACTAAAAATAATATAATTTGTCCGCCACATAACATAGTGGTAGCGCATTTGGCTATCGTGCATGAGGTTTCGAGTTCGATTCCCGTAGGAGGTAAACATGAAATATTTATTTACTTGCGACTTTCAAATTAATCTTTCATGTGTAATATCTTAGACTGGTACTGAAGAGTAAGACTGATCATCTCGCCTTCATGTAATAGAATGATCAAGAATCACTGCACTTTGTGTAACAATGCAGTGCCCTATGCACCAATCGGTGCAGATAAGGGAAAGAAGTAGTTGTGTTCGGTCGCCATTTACAGCGTAAAATCATGGATCTGTGCATTTTTCTCCGTTTTTTAAATTAATCGAAATTCACTACCTCAATGATTCACAATTGAAACATCATAAATACGTAGTATTGTATATTTTTTAAACATGTTTATGGATGATATTCAAATATTTAAAATAACCGAAAATCAATTTATGATCAATATATTACTCTTTGGTAAGTTAAAAAACTTAATTAAACAGAAAATTGTAAAAGTGGGTTTTGCTTTTAAATAACTAATATTAATTTTAAAATCCGATATCCAATAAAAGATACCAAATTATGACAGGCATCGAGTGAACCTATGAGCGAGTTCTAAAAGCTTCTATGGATGGATGTACCTACACATCACAGTGTATAGCCGGTAAAAGGTTTTTCCGGTGCATAATTGACTTATATTAATAAGTGATGCAATTTAAACAGTGAAAAACATGGAGTGCAGGTAGGATCGACCGTTTAATAATGTCCACAGAGAGTGAGGTATCACTTCCGGTATGGAATTTCCGGTCACAGACAGTAACAATATTACCATAATGCTTGGAGCCTAATTATGCACCATAGACCGAGTTAAGTGAAGAGGATGAAACTAAAAGCTTTTGAAAATCAATTAAGTTCTCGCGAGCCTCACAGTTTTGTAAACAGATAAACATCCACTGAATAAAAATTAAATTAAAATGAAAACATAACATACGAAACTCTAAAAAAACTTTATACGTGTAGAAATCTCATTTAACTAAATTTGGTGTAAAATCTTTAGAAAGCATTGCCCGCACTCAATTCAATAAACTACCAAACGAAATTCAAAATCAAAAGACGGCGAAATCCCAAACGACTACTTTTTAAATATTTTTATTAATAATGATAATGGCTTATTTTTCTATATTGTTTCTTTTGTGATTATTGTTCCTTTTGTGATTATTGTATTTTTTAGATTTTAGCATTGTTAACTCTGTAATCTGAAGTATTGTAATATTTAGTCTTCCTTTTTCTAATATCTGTCCCAGAATGAGTTTTGTAACTCAATTGGGAGTGCAAAGTATTTTGTACAAATTAAATTAACATATAAAAAAATAAAATAAAAAAATAAAAAAAGTATTATTATGAAAAAAAAGCGGTTGTGTAAAAATTATTAAGAAAATAAATAAATACTCGTAATGATGGTCTTTAAACATTTGCGTGGGCGGTAAGTCAGCCGTATATCATGTTACATGTACCTACATATTTATATAACTAAATATTTTATGGACATAATCTTGAAATTAATGAAATTTTTAAAATTATCTTTATACATTGAGTATAAATACAGCATATCACGGTTTGAACCTAAATAATTGAAATCAATTTTAAAATGTAACAAGCGGGTTTGAATATTAATGAACAAATAATATACCTAAGAAAAAAAGTCTGAAAAAATCTTTTGATAGCGAGTTTTGAACAGCCAAAAAATACTAAAATTCACTAGGTATGTATAGGAAATATCGCACCGTGAATACTAAACTGCACTATATTAAAAATTACTATCATGTTTAGCTGTAAACATTGATTTATAATACACTTAGATCTGCCTTGCAGGGTAAATTATTTAGAAAAAAGTAATGACACGAAGATTCCGCACCTCAATACACTTACACGGGTCGACCTATCAGAGCCCTTCGACTGCCGGCAAGCATCCGCCCACACACCGCAAAAAGGTATGGGCTAAATATAGGGTTACAGTAACAGTATACAATACTAACCCGTTCCTTACGAGGAGCGTTCATGAATTTTACCATGCATCTAAAATGACATTTTTTTTCTTGTGGACGGGCTGTTGGCTATTATTTAAGAAGAAAACTTTCTTTGAATAATAATTATTTTAGGCTATGTAAACAAATATAAATAAACACTTACATGTGGAAAGTTACACCATGTTTTTTTTGTTAATTTTATCCGTACGGTTTTTACACGGTTTCACTACACAGGAAGGCATTTCGGAATGTTTTCTGAACGTCCGACTCGGCCGGCGGTTAAAGAAATACTGAATACGCGTCTGGCGGAGTTGGAGGTTTTGGCGGAGTTGAAGTGTCATTCAATTTTTCGGGTTCAGTTCAAATCTAAGTGTATTAATAAATCAATGGCTGTAAATAATCAAAATAAAACCCACACATGGATACTGGAGCAGCAAAAAAATAAGCTTAAAACTCTTTTCTTTTTTATAAAAATGAAACAAAGTTCTGCCGCAATGATTTTGCCATTAAAACTTTAGTAAAATAACATGTTTTTTACTGTTTTTTCCTAGCTTGTAACTTTATAAAAGCAAATATTAAGTAAACTGTACTTTATATATAAAAAATATATACATATAATAATGTAGAAGAAAGGTGCATCTCGTAGTAAGCTCCGTAACTCAAAACGGTTATTTAATAAGGAACTTTTAATTGGCTTTCTGTGTGTCTCGTGGTGACGCGACGCCGACCCGACCGACGCGCGACGTCAGGATTAGAAAGCAACTATAGAATACGTTGTTCTATCGTACGTGTGACAATTATTTAGATATACCTGTACAGATAAAAATGTGTAAATTTTTTTGTAAGTCGATAGTAATGTTTGTTGTTCATCAACAGACGAAAGAAATCCGTTATTTAATTTTACAAGCAATTACTTTTTAAACTATTTTGCAATGAAAAAGTTTAAAGTAATTGGACTTTATTTTTAAAGATTAGATTACCATACGTTAAAACTGTTTATTAAATATACAAATACAGTCGTGTAAATGATTTATCAAATCGATATTTGTTTAGAGTATCGATTATTAATTTTATGTTAGACAAATAAAATATCAACAAAATGTTGTAAAACTACGAAATATCCACCAGATTGATTTTTTATATACGTAATAAAGTAAACCCCAGCTAGCTGAAACGCTTTCGATGGATGACAGTAGATACAAAAGGTTGCTGAGTTCATTGCCTTACTTCTGTGTTTCCGTCGACATTTTTCTACTCTAGGACTCGAACCCGACTTGGGAGGATGTATTGGAACTGGTGGCCGATCGCTTAGCTTGGAGGCAATTTTGTGGAATCCATATGCTTCACTCGCATAGAAAGCGGATATGGAATGATGATGACTTTTTATTTATTTTTAATATTCTTAAATTTCGCGATTAATCGCAAACAAATATTTATTTAACTCAATGTTTGTAGCACTCACTTTGTAGTTTTCCATAATTATGAAATTAAACAACTTTTGTTTTAAACTACTTTTTTTTTATTTAACCCTCCAACCGGTTTCGGAGACACTACTCCTTCATCAGGGATTTGTATGAAAATAATTTAAAATTAAGTAATAAGTCAGGATTAGAAATTAATTAATTATTTTTTTTATTATTTTTTAATTTTTATAATGTAGTATTTCTATAAATAACATTGGATAGTTTGAATATTTAAGCGTTTTTTTTTTTTTTTTTTTTTAATAATAATAATATAATAAAATAAACTAAAAAAAAAAAATTGTTTGAAAGAAGAATTAGTAAAACATCTGTTCTCATAAATCTGTCAACTGTCAAACCACTGTAACGTTGAGGCTGTGAGGCTTACCTGATTTGCTCATCATCCTCTAACGCTCACCAGCATGGCTCAATCAGTTAACAAGAGACTCACAAAAATTTATAAAAGTAAGCAAGGATTGTAATACCACAGAGTTCAGAATATAAATAAAACAAGGTTACAGAATTTCAATATGTGTAATGAAAAAATAAGTATGTTTACAAGGTTAAGATAATGTGCTAGGCACGGTAAGTATATAGGTTATAATTTTGACAAGATATAATAAAGAGATGATTACAAATACAGGTTGCAAACTTAAGTTATGAATCCATCCATCGAATCATTCATACTGGAATTTACAATTAAAAAGTTGTACGTCGAAGATTAAAGAAAAGCAGTCTAGTATTGAGATGAACGAAGTAATTTGGAGGTTAAGAATTTAATTTTATGTAGAGGTGAAATTTTGAAGAGAGGTGAAGAATCCATGTATCGAAAGTGTGCAGTGTCCACATCAGGACATGCACGAGGTGAAGCTTTGTAAATTAGTCCTTTGAGGCATCAAATTGTAAATATATCCTCACACGTGGTCCGGAAATTTCACGCGTGAGAGATGACGGATATAGGATAATATCTGCGTTCTGTAATGTACCGGTCAGCGTGCGACACTCGGTAACTAGCTCCTAGACACGGATCAGTGTCTAGGCCATTTTTAAATTATCATATTATAATATTATGTCAGGAGTATAAAAGGTATAAAGAAAAAGGGCATTAGACCTGAAAAAAAAGATCAGAGAAAACTAGGCTGTAATACGTAGTTTGATTCGGGGATTTAAATTGATATTAAAAAGCTACAACACTTACGAATTCGCCATAATGCCCTCGGTTTTTAGGTTGGACGGCACGTATAAAAAATAGCGACGTCCGTACGCCATGACAGTTGCTTTGCAAGGGGATCATAGACAAAAGTCTCAGCGCGAGATTTCATTTGCCATAGAGCAGATTCTTTGGCAATGAAATAAGGCGGAATAACGGGGTCAAAAGTTAAATTGCTATTTTTTTTATAAGTTAAAAGAAAGTCAGGAATGTCATTCTCACGAGAGGCGTGAGAATAACATGACACCACTTCAACATTTTTAGTTAGCGACTTATTACTTAATTTTAAATTATTTTTATACAAATCCCTGATGAAGGAGTAGTGTCTCCGAAACCGGTTGGAGTGTTAAATAAAAAAAAAGTAGTTTAAAACAAAAGTTGTTTAATTTCATAAATATTTATTTATTAGGAAATGCTTTAAACAAATAAAAATATTATCCATTATATTGAGTATAATATGGGAAATTTTGTATTTAGACGTACAAAAGCTGGAAAAGAAGTGTTTTGCCTTACATTTATAGCATGGGATTGGTCCCATTTAACTAAAAATAAGGTTTCCCGTTTCGAAAAACTATTCTAGTCGTTGTTTTCACTTTTTCTTGTATTCCACACACTTAAAGATTACTGTTTTTCTCTAAAAAATAGTTTCAAGTACCTATTATGTGATCATTTTTTCGAAGCTTCGCGGCTTTCATATTCAGAATTTGCGTAAAAACTTTATTTTAATACTGAATTCGTTGCTCTATATTTTTTAGCAAACCTGTCTTCTATCAATCTCAATCAGAACAAATCCAAATAGACGATTATTTTTTCGATGCTGACATTGCTCCAAACCTCGAAAATCGTCACGTTTTCAGCGGTTTCGAATTTAGGCATAAAAAGCGGGAAAATTGCATTACCACCTCGCTCATCCTAGTGCGCCATTTTAATAGCTTTCTGTTTTTCCTGCCACATATGTGATGCGGAATTATTTATGTTGTCAACTGGCAAACTTCAAATTGGCGCGCACAGATTAATTACCCGCGGCTGTGGCGGTGCGTGATGGTAGGAAATAGAACTACTCTTTATTTATGGCGATCGTGCAATATGATGTATTGAAATGGAGTATTTACATTTAATATGATATATTACCGTTTATATATCTCTTCCAAGCGTTTATTTTACTTTTGACACATGGGCTCCTATAAAGTGCCGTAATTATTGACAGGCAACCATAGACCAAAAAATGCAATACTTCATGTATTTTTCTTTACCGATAGTGAAGCACATGTTCTTTAGCTCCGATATTTATCGATATCGATGTTTATTGAGCCTACTTATGCAACGAGGATTATTCAAGTTGATTTTTTCCATGAAAAAATATAAAATGTGATTTAAATTAAAACCTATTTGTTTTTTTTTCTTTGTTTGTCGCGACACAGAATTTCTCAATTTACATTACGACAGTAAAATAGTCCTATGCATATTTGGGTTTTCTGTAGCTCCTGCACCCGATGACAAACTCCAATTAAGGAGTTTATCGGACTGTATTTAAAGTTTCTTTTGTAAAGAAATAATGTATTTTTTGTATCATTTTTTATTGAATAAAGAATGTTAAAAAAAAAAGTTTTACGACAGCGCTTTCGTAATATAAACTCTGCTTTAAACGTCTGGGTATGTTTATAAACTACAAAATGTTGAGCAAAAATAAAATATAAATGTGTCAAATTGATTAAAACTTCTTCATAAATAAAGTCGATTTTTATGAGAAATCGATTCGGTAACGCATTAGGACATCCCTAATTGATACATAATCGAGCTGTCAAAAGTAAAATAACGCTTGGAATTGATACCAATTTTATACTAATAACATTTGGTACTAAAGTTTGGTCGAAAGTCTCCGCTGTACCTGGCTTGTAGGGAATATAGTATAACAACAGGCTTCCTGAGTGTATTAGAGGATCTTATAATGTGGCTGACAGCCATAAGCAGTATTACCTCAGGCAGTATGTGGAAAGTGATAATTAGCATATAAGTGTTTTTGTGCTTTTAAATTTCCTTGTTTTTATTTTTTTTTATTATAAGGCCCAAAATGAGTTATATGTAACTCATGGGAAATACATGTTTTAAATGTATTTGATGTCAATAAAAAAAAATGAATAACATGCATTTAAATAATCCACAAGAGATCACAAAAATGTCAGAACAGTGTTAACAAATCTTTTCTCTTGCGAAAAACCTCTACTTACAAGTGCATACAAATTTTATGAATTGAAATATAATAAGTGCTAAATTTATATTTGATAAAAAAGTTGAATTGGCCAAAAGTTAGGCACTAACATCAATAACGATAGTTCAATAATAAGTAATGGTCAAGTCATGCAGAACAATTTTAGAATAATTATGACCAAGAACAAGAATTTTGCGTATTTAAATGATTTTGAGGTTTTTATTATATTATTTGATACGCTGAAGCATAACAATAGCAGATAATAACCTCTATTCTAAGTTTTACAATACAAACTCGTCTTTTAAAAAGAAAATCTAATAAATAGGTCCAATTGTAAATTGGAAGATAGTGATATATCTAATTTAAGAGTACGTATACTTTTTAATCTGAATATTCTATTTTGTCTAGCGATGGGATTTTATTCAGTTCCGTTTTGATCTTTAGATTACAGTATGAATGCTAATGGTGTACAATAGATTCGTCTAAATTAACTTTTCTCCGAATGACCTGGTCTAGGGGTGTTCTCATCTCTCACCCTTCCCTGTGCGTTTTTATGGACATGTTAAACCGCAATCGAGAGAATCTGGACACATTGCGTAATATCTACACAGTTATACCAATTTTATCATTTATATGTTCTGACGCATAAAATGCGCCCAAAAAATATTTGAATCAATGATAAATCATCTCAGAATCAACATTCATTCAAATATATGTACCTACACAAAATTTAAATTAAAAATCTTTTGGCTGTCTGTAAAGTCGGTTAACAGACGATAATTTTACGTGATAACGTCAAGAAAACACTGATGAAAAATAGCATACTTTTATGAATTGAATTGAATTATTATAACTGAATTATTATTATTTTGTAAAGTACAAAGCAGGAGTTAATTGAAAATTATTTTTTTTTCCATAAGTCAACATTTTTTTTTGTTTTTCTTCTTGTGTGCTGCTGCTGTCTCCCTTCTACTCGGACGCATCGGCCGATGGAGTGGAAGAGAGATAGATGCGTCACAAACCAAACGCTTAGGCCGATCGTGCCTCTCTATCGCTTGTTCCGCGTTCTCGCTTGCAAACTCAGCTAAGGCGGAACGTGACAATGAGTCATGCTTTTTTGTGTGTGCAGCCGGCGTACATCGATTTATTAGACGTTATCACGTAAAAAAAAAAAAAAATACTTGTAATTAATACAAGGCATGTTTATAGTTTTCAAATACACGTTTTTAAAAATAAAAGTGAATTAGAACATTTCCTCCATAAATAATGTATTAATTTATTTCTTTTCAATAACATACTATTTATTATTAATATCTCCGTAAAAACACAACTTAGAAATGTGATTATAAGCAAAAAAATTAATTGTTTCTATGTTTTATATATTTTTACTGTGTACATAAAATTGATACATTTTATTCATGTTCCAGGACTGCCAAATAGGTGAAAAAGCTGGGTATTGGAAAAACTGTTACATATGTGTACAACATACACAATATGTAAAGTACATATACAGCAAAAAATATTATGAACCTGATATGCAGCTATCTTAACCCTTAAAACTACTCAATGTATGATTCAAAAGTCAAAATGAACCATTCAAAGTATAGTTCTTCAACCATGTTAAAGAGTGCATTGTTAGTAGTATTTTTTAATTTGAGTAATTTGTTGCATCAAAGTTAGTTAATATTTGCAAACACGAAATTGAAATTAATTTTAAATGTTGTTAGTTTTCAAGCTAATTTCCAAAACCACTGACGTGATGCAGATTTACTGGCTGCATATTGCAGAGACTAACTCTGGCACCTTTGTTAAATGCAACTATCACTATGTATGTGCACATAGCCGGGTGCATTATCTATAGATGAGAATGTTTGCATTTCAGTTAACGTTTCGAGTTGCTCTTCCAAGAACATAATTTAATAATAAGCTCCTGTGATAGATCCGGCGTCTGCTTCTAACGAAACTTTTACACTGCTAATACGAGGGATACACAAGTTTAATTGTTTCAAGAATGATATTCTACGTGCAATTACCACATGCACGGAATAATCTACTGTATTATTATATTTTAGATTTTCGTACAATCTATCTGCCGTCCGACGACTAAAAAGTGAAAAAAGCAATATTTTGTCTTCTAGCCAAAAATATGAAAAATTTGGCCTCTTGAAGCTGTGAAGGCTTGCAGTTTTGTTGGATTCGATGAACTGTTACCAAGGTCCAACAAATAATAAAGAACCGTAAAATATTCAAGCTTCCAGAGACAAGATAGTCTTAGGGAGGGCACAAAGGTCCCAATTCAAGTATTAGCTGGCTAAAAAGCTGGTTTTGACAGAGCGCGAATATAATTGGTTACCATAATAATTGATAAACAGATAATCAACTAACAAAACTGCATACCCAAAAAAAAATATAAAAAATCCTATCGGATTTGGCAACGTTGTAAACTCAACACTTCTGTAGAGCAACGATGCCGTATGCGATTGAGTATAATTTGTGCAGCGTAATTAGACACACGTAGTTTTTCGCCCACTAATTATTTTGAATTATTTTTTTGATGGATTCAACAACTCAAAGTATGATCTTAATAAGTACATTTTTTATATTTTTTTTATTGTTATTATTCATACGTGATTTAAATGTTTTTATACAAAGCGAATTTTCTCAATATTTTTTTATTAAATAAAAACTTTCGAAGGTTCGGGAAAAAAAGGTAAACAGAACTAAGTTTTGTAACTTTTTTAAAACATAGCTTAATTATTTGTGTTACTATCAAAGAAAAAAAAACCTGCCACTTGGGTGCACTTTTGAAGATATAATTTTTTTCTTTCAGGTTCCTCACGAGCAATTTCTAGGCGTTCACTTTTTGCAATATGGATTATCCACCGAAAAGACCATTTTTCGTTTAAAAAGTTGTTACCTGTGCTTAAGAATTAAATAAAAACGTTATTTCCTGGCTTTATAGATACTTAAATAAAATAGTTTAGTTGTTGAAAGTTTTGTTATGTGACTGAGTTGTGCATTTGTGAAAATCGTTGGAAGAAAAGTCGCACACAGTTAAATAAATTACTTATGTGCAATGAAAAGTGGTTAAATATGGGTTTGCGTTTTGATGCTACTAAAAAAGTTCTTGAAGACATTACAGACGAATAGCCCCGTGGTCATCCAAAAAACTATTTGGAGAGAGTTAAAGAAAAAGAAGGAAAATTATTACTTTGACTGCTGACTACATCGCAAAGAAGAATTGTGTCAGGCTGCTTGTGTTAGTTTATCATACAAATCTAGAGAAAGAACTGCTCAACGCGTTTTAAAAGATAGGACGTCAATAACTCCAAGAACAGCTTTAAGGGTAAAAAAAGCATTGGAGACTCACTTAAATCAAAATTAGTAGGGTATACCCCAGACAAGGCATTGGCGTTAATTGTTAATAACAAGTTGACAAAATGTCAGCATATTTGCATACGATTGGGAGCAGTTAATTATAATTAATTATGTTTAATCTTTATAATTTTTGTCATGTTTTTATGTTATAAGCTTTCTTTATCTCTTTTCATGCTTACAATTTATACTTATAAAAAAAGTAGTACAACATATTTTTAAATATTTTGTTAAACCTTCACGATTATTTATATGCATTGCTCGTAGTTTTATCAATTCATGTTTTACTTTTTCTATTAGAAATAGTGATGTTTACATAATTTTTTTTTTATCTTTACTCCACCCTTATGATTTTACCTATTCGCATAGCTTATAGAATTATCTTTTAAAGTTTTATCTAAAATTAATTTATAGCTTTTTTTTGTCTTTGTTTTGGAAATATCTATAATATATTATAAAAATGCCTTTTGGGCGTAAATAAATAAACAAATAATATTGTTTTAAATTTTACTTCGTTGTCCTAAATAACAGGTTGCCTAAACCTTAATTATTTCGATAAAAAAAAAAAATACACGACTTAGCTTTTTATTTACGCTATTAAAAATCTAGTTTTTCCATTTATTTCATTTTCTGATATAAAAAAAAAAGTTTTTAATTCATGGTATAGATTATAACCTAACCAAACCATTGATAAAAATTAATGGTTATCAGTTTATTTAAAGAAAAATATTTTTGTCCAGCTAATATTTGAATTGGGACCTTTGTGGAGGGCCCTGATTGGCCGGGAATATCCTGGATTTACAGCTCTGTCCCGATCAATTATTATAAATTTGTATGGAATCCAGGGCAACTCCTGTTTTTTAGCATCTTTATTAAAGTAAATTATTCCCTTTTATTCTCCTTGCCGAGCGATTTTTTAAATATGCTAAAGTGCTACTAATGATAACAAAGCTATAATAATAATATATTAATAAATTTAAATTAAACCAATTAATTATTTGATATGTAAACGAAAACAAATAAACACCCGTAAAGTTGTATCTTAATTTTATTACATTGTACGATGATTATTATAAGGTTTGATTTTCTGTAGTTAAGTATCTGTAGATACCATCTCAAACGATATAATTCGTACTGAATTGTGTGCTTAGGGCTAGTTTTTTAAGCATGTGTTAAAAATAAATAGTAAGTGTAAATAAATACCGACGTACCGACGCATTGCCCTATGTACGATTGAATGACGATAAGTTAGATAAAATAGCTTGTTTAACGTTTTGCGGCTACAGTTTTTCTACCTGTGAAATCTATGGTTTCTTTTTTTCTTCTTTCGCCACGTTGGCTTCTGTTATGTGGACTGTGGATATCACTAGATTCCTCAAGGCGGTCCTATCGCCAGCCAATACCCTCGCCTCCTCCCGCGTCAGTCCCGCGTCCAATAGCTCCGGAACTTTGCCGTCGAAATCTATGGTTTTAGTTTGGTTTAATGAAGTTACACCATAGATTTTACAGGTAGCTACATAAATTTGGTCACAACTTACTCTGGTCAATCGCATCGCTAAATTGATAATCTAAGAAATTATCAAATTGTACAGTTTTTTGTACGACTTTCAGTCTGTTTGATGTCAGTGATGATGTTTAATCATCATTATTATCGTCATCATCATCATCATCATCATTCCATTCCTATGTGGAGCATAATTTGGACTCAACAAATTCCCTCCAAGCCAAGCGATCGGTCGCCTACTTATGTCCGTCCTGTAGATCTTAAGAACTAACTTACTTTTCAGTTTTTGACGAAACTTCAATTTTTATTAAAGATTATCTTAAACCACTGATAAAAAACCGGCCCTTAATGTCTACCTTCTAGTTAGGGATGAATTTCACGCTACTTCGCCAAATGACTGTCAGCAAAATAATGATAAATGACATTCAGAGGAAATGACAGCACTTTCCATTATCGTGGACCGTAATAACCACAATAGAGCGATTAGTGAATATAGGTACATATTTAGACACAGTGTATTGTTTAGTTATTTCAGGTGACGTGGATCAGAACAACAAATACATGAAAGTGGTCAAGTGAAAAGTAGCAATAGTCGGTGAGCATGTATGAGAAGATGTGAGAAAGCAAGAGAAGTGTGCCAGGACAGAGTAGTGTGGCGGTCTGTCCTCTCTGCCTACCCCTTTGGGGAGATGAAGTGATGGTTAGTTAGTAAATAGGATTCAGAAGAATGGCAATTAGGTGGGCTAAAACGTTAATCACGTCAACTCTTGCAAATCAGTTCAGTCGAGTAATTTTGAATAAACTTAGATTACGCATGTATATTTAATATATTCAATTGATTATTAGTACCTTTATTATATCGAAATATGTTTTGAATATTTAAGCGTTAATAATGATTAAATAAATAGCAGGCAAAAAGGAGAACAGGTGTGATGCAGGCGTTATGAATGCGGCATGGCACCTAACGCGGGCCCAAAATAGCAGACTGATTTTTGAGAATAGGTGATTTAGAAAAATATTAGGTGTGCGGTGGTGTGACTTTATAAGGAACACAGAGTTGAGGCAACGGGCGCAGCAACCCTTGGTATCTGCTGTCATCCGGCGAAGGCGTTTCGGCTGGCTAGGCCATATACTACGTAGGTATGCCTCCGGAGAGCCTTAACCATGCTTGCCTATTCTACAAGTGTTGACAATCCGTCGGCAGTTTGCGCCAGAGCTGCGGGACGTGGACCTGACTTGGGAGGATGCACGGGAATTGGTGGCCGATCGCTTGGGTTGGAGGCAGTTTGTGGAGTATATGGCTCCACATAGGAAGCGGATAAGGTATAATGATGATGAGAATGAATAATTAATAAATAAAAAGCAGCTTTATTGGATCACTCTACGTGTAGACAGTATCGTGTTTGGATACCGTGGACGCCGCATTGCATTGACAATGTTTGCTGACGGAAGACTCCCTGATGTTTGTGACCGTGATGTGGCATACTTAGTGAGGAGACTCGAGATTACGCCAGATCCCAGATAACCATATTAAGTAACGTGCTATCCAATGCAAATAGTTACAGCATTTTAACACAATCCAATTCCAAATGATTCCAATCCCAAACATTAATCTTCGTATCTCGCTTATTAACGGATTGCATCGATGCGATGGTTTTATGATTTTTTGTTTAATTTTTTTGCATTCACAGAAAATTTTTGGAGGGGTTCTTTTCCAAAACTGACTATTTCCAAATTCCAAGTATTTAAGGAAACACGAATTTTATATTATAAAGATTCAAATTGTCAGTACACAACGGAGTTCTGGTACCAACCTTTATGTATGGTAGTGAAGCGTGGTGTTGGAAAAAGAAGGATGAAAGTAGACTGAATGCTGTTGAAATGCGATCTCTCAGGTGAATGTGTGGTAAGACTATGTATACCAATGTCGAAATTAGAGCAGAGTGCAAGGCTGAGATAAGCATTATCGACAAAATTAAGAAAGGGCTTTTACGAGCGTTTGGTCATGTAGAGCGAATGGATAATGAAAGAACGGCTAAAAAATTATATGATGCGACTGTGCCTGGATGTAGAAGTCGAGGAAGGCCGAGAAAGATATGGCATGATCAAGTAAAACGTGTGCTTGAAAGTGGTCAAGTGAAAAGTCGGAATAATCGGCGTATGTGCATGAGAAGATGTATGAATGTAGAGGAAGCAAAGGAAATCTGTCGGGACAGAGTGGTATGGCGTTCTATCCTCTCTGCCTACCCCTACGGGGAAATGGCGTGGTGGTTAGTTAGTTAGTTAGTTAGTTAAGATTTAATTTTAAATAAAAAGAAGCATTTGATTCTTAAATATAAGCTCCTCATAAATAGCTCTTAATAATATGTAAAAAAAAGTTAAGATACATATTAAAAGGTGTGGTAAAGCCTTTAATTTCCTGAAAAAATAGGCACGTCCAAATACATGAAAATGGATTGTAAATACAATAATATTTTTTTGTCCATATTGGAAATGGTTCGATTTGAAAAAAAAAGATTTTCTCACTGCAACTTACTGCTCACCTAAAATAGAGCGTTTTAGAAAACTTTTGCCCTACAAAAAAACTCTCGAATTTACGTCGCGTATCTGAAAAACATTTTGGAATTTAATTCTGGGTACCTTTGGAAACTCTCAATCAAAACCAAAACTGTACGCTTTTAACTACGTAATATACTAAATATATGTAATAATACTTAATCTGCATTCACTAACGGTTTCTATAATATGATATATTGGTTAGTGTTAATCAAAGTAACGTCCATTTAGTTGAGCTAGAATCATTGAGCCATGAGACAATAATGGACGATAATTGGCCACACGTGAGACTTCTAGGCAATGAAGAATTATAGGAAACTTCCGCTAAAAAGACTAAAATATTACGAGAACATGTCATAAAATAGTTAAGTCCAACCAAAATGTAATTATTACTTATCTTATTGTCAGAGTCCTTTGTACGCAGCTTATTAAAAATATAATATAATTAGTCTAGTATTTAAGTTTCAGGAGCCTAGTTTTACCATTGACCGGTAAACTTCATTTATACACCCGTCTTAATAATGAAACGTTAAGAATTTCATGCCAATTACGATTATTTATCATTAAGGGAGGTATTTTTGTACTTAGTTCACATTTAATTTGAAGCTTTTCAGAAAAAAAATCAGGTAGTATAAATGATTGCGCAACTCATTGAGTTTGGTTGCTGCAATTGCTGCAACTATGGTAAATTTTTGAATAACGGATTAAAATATTACAAATTAATACCACAATAAAACTTTTACCATTTATTTAACTTACCTACTTAATAACAAATATAAAACTTAATATTTATATTTTACAATAGGAGAATTTCATAATAAGTTCAATTCAATTTTAAGTTTTTTAACTTTGATAAGTCCAGATTATTGTAATCCTTTATCCTAAAAAATGCAATGTTTCAATTACTCTGCTTTCGAACCTGTAGTATTCTTGACATACAAGAGTACGATTGATCTCCTCTTTGAACATCCATCAATTTTCATCTGAACAGAATTCCAATGGAGTGCCTACTATATCCCATTACATACTGATTGACATGCTAGAGGAATCAATAAGGACCACTTGCTCAATTTCTACCAAAATTAGCTGACAGTTATTTCCCCATCGAAAATCTGTACCGCGAATTGAAATTGAATTAATGTCGTAATTATGTATATCAAGTTAACTGATGAATAATATGATTGATGAATATATTTTTTATTAATTCGTGGGGTAAAAACTACAACAAGGTATGTATCACATGAATAAATAACTAAAAATACATGTTCATATCAATGCAGAACAAAGAAAGACTAGAAATTGAAATATTCGCAGTAACATTTACATAGATAATAAAAATTCGAAATACCCTACATAGAGTAATTAAATATTTGAACACTGAAATACGCTTCGGTGAGCCGCTTGAATTTATTCACGAAATATATGATTGCTTTATCGTAAAACATATTTCCGGGGCGGAATATTCCGCGGATTGGTTTATTAACAAATTGCACGAGATAGTGATTTAAATAGCATTAGCATCACGTGACGAAACTGAAGGAAATTAAATGTAATAATGGCGAGAAAATGGCGACAAAATGGAACCGGCAGGAGAGAAATTTGATGGATATGAAATCTACGAGAGAAATCCATTTTGAAGAGGTATGGAGGATCTAATTACATTACTCTTGTAAAGTGGAGAACTTGAACGTGAAATCAAGTAATATTATTATTATGCTAATATCACCTACCTGAGAACTAATTGCTCTTTAGTTTCCTTTGGCTAATACATACATTGACTTAGTCTAACAAGTAGATATTTATTTGTCTGCTAGATTAGAGGTTTGTTTTAGTTTCTATGGTATGAGATCTAGATTTGTTTCCCCACAGGGTACTAAGGACGCATGGACATTATTTCAAAGCGCTAATAATTATTATGTAATAAAATATTCACCCAATATTTGTATGATGCATGTTTTAAGGCTGTATACTGAGTGAAATCACAATATTAATGTTGTTTTTCTAAAGATTAAAGGCGCTACGTGATAGATTGATATACCAATGTCAATGTTTCCCTTTGTGCAAAACTTTTTACTTTTCCCACTTTGTCGAACCCACTAAACTAAAGTAATTTTAATGCAAGGTTTGTTTATATTTTGTGTATTTTTAAGTCTTTAAAGCGGTCGTAATTCATCGTGTCATCAATATTAAAGTCAACCTATCTTTTTTTGCAAATTGAAACACCAATAAAACTAACATAAAAAAACAAAATTCATTAAGTAAACGAGTGTATATTCCTAAATAACCGGGTTGTG
Organism: Micrasema minimum; assembly: GCA_022494985.1. Lineage (NCBI taxonomy): Eukaryota > Metazoa > Arthropoda > Insecta > Trichoptera > Brachycentridae > Micrasema > Micrasema minimum. Next base: position 26,656 of record JAGVSP010000677.1, read on the forward strand.
ACCTAGTGGTAGAGTCAAGGACTCCGGATTATAATCTCTAAGTTCGAATCACACTCCAGCACAACTTGTTTCCTGCTTTCTGAACAGTTGTTTCCGGCTATTTGAAAGCAGACCCAAATTTGAAATACTCGAGTAGGTATATCACAAAAACTCAATATCATATTTTTATTTGCGAAAAATAATAACAAATTTTTAATGTCCTGCCGTGCAATTTTAGATCATTAACGCGTGGCTATGGTTATCAAGGAGTTATCCTCTTAACTAAAATCGACTATTCTCCCAGTAGTTTTTTTTTTGTTTGAATTGAAATTTGCTTGCAATATGTTTGATTATCAACCAACTGTACAAATAGTACAATCTTTGTCAAAATATGACAATATTCATAAAAGAAACTCGATTTTAGTTCAAAGGATAACGCCACGATAAAGATAACTGCGCGGCTGATTTTCTTACATTTTTAAACTCAAACAATCATATTATTCTAGTCACAGATTATATTATAATAAGCACAAAAATATCAGGATGTTTTGTAAAAACGGTTATTGTTGGGTGCTTTCCAGTAGAGACAAATGTATTAGGCACTCTCAAGGTGAGCCAATCGTATAATAGACAGTCTCGGATAGGAGAAGCTATGAAAAGACGATTCATAAATAAAAATTTCCGGGGATACCAGGGCATGGGTGTGAGATATCTTGGTGTCCTGGCTTAATCCGCCCGGATTGGTCCGCTAAGTGGATCTCAGGAACGAACGACTCAAACGACAAAAATTAAGAAATTTCATTTAATTTTAAAAAAAACTTTAGTTCTTCTTCTTCTTCTTTCGCCACGTTCGCTCCTATGTGGAGCATGTGTTCATCACTAGATCCCTCCAGGAGACCTTATCACCAGCCAGCTCTCTCGTCTCCTCCCACGTCAGGCCCATATCCATCAGCTTCGCCGAGCACATCCGTAGGATGGTCATCAACCGTCTTCCAGGACGGCAGGATCCCTGCAGACTAATCCTGCGGGTTAGTTCTTACATAATGAAAATAAATTAAAGGCTTTAAATTAATACTGGATGTGTGTAAGAAATAAGAATTCCCTTATATCAGTGAAAGATAAATGGGAACGCCGCGCGCTGGAGAAGTTTTATGCGATTATTTAAATAACAAGAGTTAGCGCGGATGTTAACAATATTTAAATTAAAATTAAATTAAAAAATGTCTTCTTTTTTGAGTAAGCTGTCTTCAACATCATGATACCCTAAAAGCGAATCCGCTCATATTAAGGGACGTATCATAGCTAGCGGTGCTCACCAAATGTGGCAAAAAAAAAATGATTGTAATTATTTCCACATTAGTTACAACTGAAAAAAACGAAAACGGCGGCTTCACGTCATTTAAAAGAAGAAAAAAAAAACACTTTTTTAAAAATTAGTCATTGTGTTTCCCTATAAAATAGTTTGAAGTGAAGTATGCGATTTTTTTTTTTAATCTTTGTAATTCTGAATATCAGCACCTAAATTTCTAACGCTGGTGCTGGCTAATATTATGTCTTTAGAATAAGAATTGAGTTTTCTTCTCATAAAAGCTTTCTTAAGTACCGCAGATTAAGTAAAATTGCACAAATTCTTATTGGAACGGGTTTTGTATTTCATTTTCAGTATTAGTTGAACTAATTTAATGATATTTGATAACAATTTGCAAAAAATTTTCGATAAAAAAAAAAACTTTTTAATCAATTTTCTATGGGTCAAAAGAAAAAAAATCTATAAAATCGACATAAAATATGAAGTACATTCACTGATTTTCCGCTTGTACATCGAGTTTTGTTACACGATGTATAAAGGTTCTTGTAAAAACAGGACTTTACGTCGGTTGTAGTGCAAGCGCCCCAAACTTATAGTGGCTTAACCTTATTTTCAATTGTGAGGAAATGTCTAAGGTGGGATGGTAATAAGATCCGGAAAGAAAGAAAGATCCGGAAAGTGGGAAAATGAAAACGGTTCTAGTTTTCGCGCTCTTTTACTTCAGGGAAATATAACGAAATTACGCCCTGTAATATTACATCTTTATTGGACATTACAAAGTTTATCTCTACGTGACAATATTTTATTTCTATTTTACTAGAGTTATAATGAATACTTAAACTTGTGTCGTATGAGTATTTGAGTATTAGTTTATTTGTATATACTGAGGTAACTTACTAACTAACTAACCATCACGCCATTTCCCCGAAGGGGTAGGCAGAGAGGATAGAACGCCATACCACTCTGTCCTGACATACTTCCTTTGCTTCCTCTACATTCATACATCTTCTCATGCACATACGCCGATTATTCCGACTTTTCACATGTCCACTTTCAAGTACTTGTCGTACTTGGTCATGCCATGTCTTTCTCGTCTTCTTCGGCTTCTACATCCAGGCACACATGCATTTTAACTTTTTTTGGCCGTTCTTTCATCACTCATTCGCTCCACATGACCAAACCATCGTAAAAGCCCTTTCTTAATTTTGTCGATAATGCTTATCTCAGCCTTGCACTCTGCTCTAATTTTGACATTTGTACACCTATCATACATAGTCGTACCACACATTCGCCTGAGAGATCGCATTTAACAGCATAGAGTCTACTTTCATCCTTCTTTTTCCAACACCACTGGTTTGGCCATCATTAATACTCTCTGGTATAGGTAGTTCGAATTCCTCCCAAAATGTATTTCCTACCTTCACCACATTCCATTCCGTTTTGTCACCTGTTATCCAACTAAAATTCAGTCTCGAATATTCGCTCAGCGCAGCAACGTTACTCTACCTCGCAACATCCGTTCTTCTCGTGATCCTGATCTTTCTTCATTCTATCCACCCTCGTTTATACCCTCGTGATACTCGTCATCCATCTCCAAGCTTCCCAGACTCCAATTCCCGAAACCCCTCGACCAAAAGTGAGTAAAGTGTGCTGTGCCCCCTCGTTTGTGTCCCGCCGCGCCAGTTCGACGTGGTGTTCCAGGGTATTCCAGGATACTTCGCCCTTCCTGGTGGTCCTTCGGCATATCCCGCCCTTGAGTCCAGCTCTGGTAAGTCCATTTTCCGATCCTTGTTCGGACGAAGTTACCAGAGAGTCTCATCGTGGCGGATCCAACCACGCTTCATTACCATACATAAGGGTTAGTACCAGAACTCCGTTGTGTACTGCCAATTTTTATTGCCAATCATCTTTTTTATTAATTTATATAAATTTTTAAAAATTCACAATTTTTTCGAAGATTTTTCAAGTTTATCTAATAAATATTTATTTAATTTTTTTATCTTTTCTGAACATAACTTTTTTTTAGGTGTAAGTTGCATTATTATTTGCCTTGCTATACTATAATATATCATAATATATTATACTATAATGTACAAAGCTTATATTTACTTCGAAAGAGTAGGTACATGGCTTTTAATTTGGGTCTTAATTTATTTAATAATGAGGATCGGTCGGGATAATCTGATGTGGACGAAAACATAATGGTGCATAGGGCAATTGGTGCATCAAATACAGTGATCTTCAAGCAAATATTTTATATAAGATAAAAATACAAGTAAAAGTCGTGAATGATATTTTTTTAGTCCACTTAAAAGCTTTCTCTAATTTTGATAGCATTTGATTGATGCTGATGGTTTCGCTGATGAAATGACTGAGAAAATTAAATTCACACTGGCAAACACAACCGCATGGTGTTTGTAAATTGATACCAGAGTGTGAGGCTGTATACATTAGGTAGGTACATATTTATACTACACTCTCATAGTACAGGGTCCAGGAGCCTTCTCTTGGAGTCATTCGACTTTGAAGTCATACGCAACTTTTTTGAATTACCTGACGTGAAATATTTAATATTATAGTAGAATTTTAAAATGGCTTGCCTAAGAAACTACTGACTTACGTAAAATAACATAATCAGTGTTATCATTCTGGGGGTTAATGCTAGAAGTGCCTTTGTCAGATTTTGGTGTTAGAAAAAATTAGTTAGGTATCAGAAATCACTCGTAAATAACCATTGTTTTAATGCTATATGTACCTATGTCAGCCACTGAAAGGTGAAGGGGGTAAAGAATCATAATGTATGTTCAGGACTGACTTATTAATATTTCGTCAAATGTCAATTTTGTCCTTCTTGTCCCCTGTACATCCCCTCCTAGCGGTCGGCAACAAAACTTCTCTGAGAAGACATTAAGCAGTCGATTCATTAACCTCAGCACATCAACAACATACAACATAAAATCGAACGATAACGCGGGCCGTGCCATTATCGTAACTTTATCAAAAACCAAGTGAAAATCGACAAAACCATACAAGTGCAATTTGGAGTGTCGTGCCAAGGAGAGAAAACCGTAAGTCCCTTTCCCGTCATTTTCCTAGATTGGCATTTGTATTAAACGAACATCGCGTATATTGTCTCCCCATTTCTTCAAAACGTGGTGCGAAGAAGCGAGCACCCTGCTTACAGTCCCAGGGCTATCGAAGGAAAATCGTACAATGTATATATTGTTAAAAGTAACTAATACCTATTGTTTATAAGAAACCATTAATTCCTTCTCCTGAACAATGCACTTTTTTGACATGGGCACTTCTAGCACTAACCCCCAGCATTAAGCATTGCGAAGAAATTTTGCTTAATTTTTATTTTTAAGAAGACTTTTTGTACTTTTGCTAGGTGGATTTCGATTTGTAAAATGGCAGTTGAACTTTTGATACGTAAAATTCGTATTTTTTTAAAAAGTTTTTAGTACAATACGTTATTTGTCTATTTATGTTACCATCTTTCTTTTACTTACCTGTTATTAAGTAAATGCATGCATTGATAAAAATAATCTGGTGTATGCTAAACTTTCGAAGACCATTGGATAAAATTGTAATGTGATAGCTAAAAAAAAAGTAACCCTTTCCATTCAACCATTCGACCAAAAGCGAGTGTCGACAAAATTTCCCAATTTGGATATTAATCCCCCGGTAACATGGTACAACGATGTCGGTTTTGCGGTGTCGATACACAGAAAACTTGTCGCAACTCCGCTAATGAGTTCAATTTCCCGACTTTGTCTTTGTGAGGCCAAACCAAACAGCAAAATAAAACCGGCTTGCCTCCTATTCCCTTCCCATCCGAATGCATAAAAAAATTGTGGTAGCTTTTGACTTTATTTGAGCGCCATTGAAATGTCAAGAGCTTCGTGTTCAGGTCACGACTTTTTCAGGTTTTATCTCTGAAAAAGAATTTGGTTAAAAATTGTATATTTAACTAAATTACGCATGCCAATGCCAGGAAGACTTAACCACGAATGCCTATTTTTCAAGGCATCAGGTTTTCTGCGTCTTTGTCATTCCGCCGGCAGTTTACGTCAGAACTTCAAGGCGTAGACCTGACTTGGGAGGATGCACGGGTACTGGCGGATGATCGCTTGGCTCGAAGGCAGTTTGTAGAGTGATGATAATGACGATGATGAAGATTTATTCGAAGGTACCTTGATATATTTCTATATCTTCGTATATCTTCCACCGCACCGATGAGATGGATAGGTGAATGACATGGGTTAACTGGAAGACAGTGGACGAGGACGGCGAAGGATCAGGAGTGGAGTTAGCAAAGAGAGGCCTACATACAGAAGTGGACTTGTGTCTCAAATTACGACTAATTTGTGACCAACTTGTGTGGACTGAAGTGATGATATTTTATAAATTACGTATCTGTCAGCAATTTGGTTAAGTACCTACTTTATTCATAATAAAAATAATGCAAATTTTTAACGATTGACATGATGAAAGTCTATTTAAAATTTTTACAAAAAACAAAATAATTTTACGTAAACCATTTTTTTAATATTTTACTAAATCAAAGTGCGTTTGGCTGTGACTTTCCCGTAAAAATATTACATATGTTGATACCTTTGACTGGCACTGAGGAGTAACACTGATGATCTTGCCTTCATAAGACAAATGATCAAAATTCACTGCGCTTGGTGTACCAATGCAGTGCCCTATGCACCATTGGGTGCGGATAAAGGGGAGTAAACTTAAAAATTGATAAATATTCCATAAATATACTATTTTTCACAGATAAATCCAGCAAAACTATTTTTTTAATTACAATAATTCATATTTCAGAGAACAAAAATATGCAATCCACTGCAAATGGAATGGTCTAATTCCCCGAAGGAGACCTGTTTTTATAGCCGGGATATAAATGTGCAGTTAAGCTTGCCTTTTATTGTTCTATGAGAATTTTTCTGTTTTGCGTAAATCCAATTTCCCATATTACCTATAATAAACCTACAACTGTATAACTGTGTCAATTTTTAAGGTTTTCAAATATCGTGTTAGTGTATCTTTATTGTGAAAATTTTTACATTACGATATTGTAATTTGAAAAAAATGTTAACAGTAAAAATGTTAAATAAAATGACATGGAACTGACGTGGAATGACGCACGAGAGTCAGCGGTCTATCTCAACCTATGGAAGTTTGAGAAATCCATATGCTCCACGCAAAGAGCGGATATTTATGTAGAATGAATAATTAATAAAATAAGTTCGTTCTGCTAAAATTAATTTATTAATTAAAAATTACAATATTTTAACTGATATTATGGCCGAACAATTCAAACAATTGTAGTTTTTAATACAAGCTATTGTATTACTATTTTATATTTAAAGAAATTATTTTTTTTCTTCTTCTTCTTCTTCTTTAACCACGTTTGCTCCTATGTGAAGCATGTGGACATCACTAGATTCCTCCAGGAGACCCTATTACTAGCCAGACCTCTCGCCTCCTCCCAAGTCAGTCCGCATCCATCAACTCCGCCGAGTACGTCCGTAGGATGGGTAAAGAAGAGGCAGCTCGGGTTCAGGCTCTCCCTAGGTATCCGGAGTACATGCCCAAGCCTGGTCCACCGCCGCATCTTCACGACTCCAGTTATTGGAGGTTGCTGCGTCCGCTCCCGAACTTGGTTCCGAAGTCAAACCACCTAAAGCACAGTATCCTTTTTAGACACTTGTTCTCAAAACTCAACAAGTGAGCATTCTGATCTTTTGTGAGCTGCCAGGATTCACATCCATAAAGGAACACCGGCACAATGCAGGAGTTGAAGAGTCGGCATTTGGTTTTGACCGAGTATAAACTGTCTCTTTTTACCTCGTAGAAAAAAAATACGAATCGAATGTCATACTTAATTCCATTTTGCATTTCTGGTGACGCGTCTCCCTTTTCCTTTTCATAACAGATGATGATTGAAATTTCTGTTATAAAAAAAAATTAAGTTTTTATTTCATAACTATTTCATAAAAGTGAGTGAAATAACTCTCAGTCCAGGGAATTTAATTGAAATTCTAAAATAATGGAATATAGTTTCTGATATCGTTGATTCTGTTTCAAATAACGGCAAAATAGTTAGAAACTTGAATAGTAATGTAATGATTGAATCAGTATATTCATCACATTTTGGGTCCCAGCGGTCAATAATGATACATTTGACGTTATACGTATTTGATTTATCGCTCCAGTGCAGCTACGTGTGGACAGTAACACGTGTATCATAGGACTTGGGTTATTTTGCATTTCAGTCGAAAATATTTTCCAATATCTTCGGTACTTGACCTTATTTTAATAGTTTCGTTGAATTACAAAAACCGCATAATTGGGTTCTTTCCGATTTTTTATTTTTGATTTTTAAAAATTGGTTGAAAAATTACAATATCAGGGGAATTTTAATTTTTTTTTTTACGATGTCATATGAATTTTCCAGCGCAGTTTGAAATAGTACTTTTTCAAATCGCTCGCAAAATTCTCCATTTGGCGCGCATGCGGTGTGACGTCACAGCAATATAGGCGCTTACTACGGAATGAATTTCACGCCATTCGCGGTGGACGGGAATGACGTCATTAGCCAATAACGGGCGTTAAAAATCATTCGTATTTTCGTGTTTTTAAAACATAAATTTATAAATGAAAACAAAATTTTTGATCATTGTGTTTTATATCGTTGGAATTGTAAAAATATACTTTAAATATTGATAACGTTTTTAAGGATATTCATGCTATCGGCAAGAACCCTATTATTTGCAACTGGATTATCCGATGATGATGGATGCTATTAAAAATGATATCCCTACCTAATAAACTAATAATTTAAATATTATAATGATAACTTTTAACTAACTAGTTAATAATAGTCGTCCAAAGTGAATTTGTAATATCTGGTAGGTATTTATTTTTCAACAATCAAATAATATAATATTTCATATTTCATGCATCATTTTAATTCAGTCAATATGAAATACTTATTAACATGTGATTTTTGTATTAATATTTCATGTGTGATACCTTCGACCGGTACTGAGGCGTGAGACTGATCATCCTTCCTTCATGTAATAAAAATGATCAAAATACACTGCACTTGGTGTACCAATGCAATGCACTATGCACCATTGGGTGCGGATAAGGGAAAGAAGTAGTAGCAGTAGAATCATTTCATAACAATGATAAATAATATTTCTTTCCTGAAAACGATGAGAAATAATTTTTATTCAATGAAAATATCAGTCTCAGAAAAAAAACATTATTATTTCCATTTAATGGTCTCGTTTAATATAGAATCTGACACTTCAATCGAATAAATTTCAGCATCAGTAAACCCATAGAATCAATTTCACGTTTCCCGAAATGATTCACAGAAGTTTCGGAAGTAATCTCCCCTAGTTTTTATAAATCACTTTGAAGGTTTTCTTTCAGAATTCTTAACATGAATTTCTTTTTTATGCATTCGTGCTGTCTGACAATAGGATTTTTAATAAATAACGTTTTTTTGCAATTCGGTTACTTTTACAAGTATTTTCAATGAAATTTTACACTAGTTACTTATTAATTTATTTACGGAACATGTAAAAAAAATTCTCAAACATGATTTTTATTGTAAGTTTGAAAACGGTTGCAGTGTAATCGAATTTCGTGTAAGATAAAATGTACTATACTAATAAGCAATAGTTATTTTAAGATGCCATAGACGAACTGGAATTGCTAAAAAAACTTGAAATGATGACCGTAAAGCAAAGAATAATGTATAATGTACTAATTTTTATTTTTAAAGTAAAAAACAAAATGCTCCCCGGATATTTGAACAAAAATTTAAGCTACAACCAAGACAGTCATAACTATGAGACTAGGAATCGAAGAAATTTTCGTCTCCCAAAGTATAGATTAGCGGGAACACAAAACAGTTTATTTTATAAAGGACTAAAGGAATACGAAAAATTGCCAGATGAAGTTAAATGTGCGAAGAGTTTAAATTTAGTTTAAAAAATGTGTAAAATATATGTTTTAAATAAGTATATAGTGTAGTGTAAAATCAAAATAAGTAGTTTATAGTCAAATGTTTAGAAATAATGATATTGTAATTACTAGCTGTATCAAACTGTTTTTTTTATAGCTAAATAAAAAAGATACAATACAATACAATTACCTGACCGTATTTTATTGAAGATTAAGTATTCTTTTTTTGGTCGATGGTGAAAAATATCGCACTTTTATGTATTTTAAATTTATTGCGTAATAAGTTGGGACAAGTCAATAGAAAATATAGTATTTAGAGTGTTTTTCCATGATTTTTATGATAAAGTCATATTCTACGGCAAAAAATACATATATTTGAGTTTTGGCCTGTCCAGTTTTGTGAATTTTGGTTATGGGGTGAATAATGCATTGGAAATTTTCTATATACGCCTATGTGACACAGCACAAGGCGAGAGCATATTGTTTTAGGCCGAAATATTGGCGATATATCCAAATATGAATTCGCATAATATGTGGATATTAGATTGTGGAATAAGTAATGCATACCGTGTACCTAGATACATACTATACATGTATACATATATTGATATTTTAAATAATAACATTAGGAATTTTTACTACCTAATGCGTGTATGTAGTATAGTCAATAAAAATTCATTCATTTTCATTTATACCATATCCGCTCCCCATGTGGAGCATATGGAATCCACATACTGCCTCCAGGCCAAGCGATCGGCCGCCAGCTCCCGCGCATCCTCCCAAGTCAAGTCCACGTCCCGCAGCTCTGACGCAAACTGCCGACGAATTGTCAACAGTGGACGACCGGAACGTTCTTCTAAGACACCTATTCCTCAAACTCAGAAGTCTGCTGTCTTGGGCCCTAGTTAGGTGCCACGATTCGCAGCCATAGAGAAGAACAGGTGTGATGCAGGAGTTTTAATAATTATGATGATAGAGTGAATTAGTGAATAGAAACTATAACCTAATACCTAGGTAATATCTTCAAGCCTGCAGGATCCTGCCGTCCTGGCGGGACCGTCTTTGACCATCTTACAGTTGTACTCAGGTGGAGCTGACGGTTGCGGGCCTGACATAGAAGGAGGCGGGAGAGCTGGCTGGCGATAGAGTCTCCTAAAGGGATCTAGTGATGAAGCGAACATGGTAAATGAAGAAGAAGAAATATCTAACTTTTAAAGAAGGATACTAAAACTTATTTCATCATAAATGTGTGGGTTTGGTATCAAAACTAAAGTTGTAGGTAATTATTTAGCGAAGATTTTTTCAATACCTAACGCTGAATGGTAAGACTGATCATCTTGCCTTCATTGTAATAAATTATCAGGATTCGCTGCACTTGTGTATATATGCAGTGCCCTATGCACCATTAGATGCGGATAAGGGAGAGTTGTAGTAGTATATAAGTACGGAGAAAATTCAAAATGCAAATTTCATAAGGACGCCGCTTATAATATACAAGACTTTTAAAACTGATAAGAAAATTTAGCTTGAAATATGCTCACATAATTTATATTATACATTTAGCTGTATATATTTTATATTGTTTTACAGTATTATTTATTATATTGAAAATGCACCGAGCAGTGAAAATGTTTGAAATACCAGAAGAGATAAAAAAAGAAAAAAATGTGTTTGTATTTAAGGCTAGGTTATGAAAATTCAAGTAATAATAAATAATTATGTTTACGGTTTTTCTATTTGCACAAAATAATCAAGTGTTTATATTAGGACATACGTAAAAAATAAGGTGATCAAATAAATAAATAAATGCATTTATTTATTTCCCTTTATGGAACGTAGCCACAAGAGGAAAAAAAAAATGTTTATAAAGTAGTTTGGTACGATACAAATATTTTGTGTACAATATTTACGAAAGGGAAACCAGTAGGAACCATCATTGATTAATTTTTTAAAAAAGAAATAAGTTTCCCACATACATATATATATTTAATTAAAATTTTAAAAAAAAATCTATCTATCCAACATAAATATCTACTGTAGTGAAACAGGCATACTTCATGTACATGAGAGTACTGCTAAACTCTGTCAAACACTATTTTGCTCTTTTTGCACCAGGAACAACGAAGAATTAATTGATTGTCAAAGGTAATTAAAAACTGTCCGACAAAGGTTTCGGAACAAGAGTATACAGGTAAAACAAGTTTTAGTTCGTTGAAGCTATTTTTCTAATAAATTGATTGTGTAAAAAATGTTAAAACGTGTTGATTAAAAAAAATATATTTGTTAGAGAAAAAAAAATTCTGTGATTAAATGGTTAAACAATAACCATAATCAAGTGAATAATGTTATTTTAAGTAGGTACCTACTTAATGTGTGTGGGACAGGATTAAGTATTTTCTTAAAACCCTTGATGATAAATTTATTGTAACAAATACTTTGATTCCTACGTATAAAATCAGTAGGTACCTAGCGGTATCATAAATCATGATTAATTCCTTCAAAGCATTTTTCTAACGTCATAAGAGATTAGAAATAAATCAAAATAAATATAACCTAGCGTACTCGTAAAAGCGATTAGCACCTGTGTTAAGAGATGGATACATTTTTTAATATTTTCAAAAATTTCATTGAATTTTGATCTACATTCATGATTGACTAAAAAATCCTGAAGAATTTCAATATACGCCGTCTTTTTGATGAAAAATAATGTATAACATCATTCCAAAGCCAAGGGTTAAAGTGAATAAATTACTAACTAAACTAACCATCACGCCATTTCCCCGAAGGAGTAGAACGCCACACCTCTCTGACCTGGCACACTTCTCTTGCTTCCTCCACATTCAAACATCTTCTCATGCACGCACGTCGATTATTCCGACTTCTTACATGCCCATTTTTCAAGCACTTGTTTTACTTGATCATGCCGTGTCTTTCTCGGCCTTCTCGATGTCTACATCCAGGCACAGTCGCATCAATATAATTTTTTTAGCCGTTCTTTCATCATCAATTCGCTCTACATGACCGAACCATCGTAAAAAGACCTTTCCTCAATTTTTGTCGATAATGCATATCTCAGCCTGTGCTCTAATTTCAGCATGTGTACACCTATCATACATAAGTCTTACCACACATTCGCCTGAGAGATCGCATTTCAATCTACTTGCATAAATTACACTTTCTCGATAAGGGTTGAATGAAGTCTGTTTGACAAAACTGCTTGCATTTCCCGAGTTTAATGAAAAGTAATACATATTTTTAGTAACGTGGGATGTTCCGCTACACATCCGAACGTACTCAAGTCTCCCCTTAGCGAGAGGTAAGGGCTTGTGTTGGAGGATGGAAGGTATAAATGTGAAGTTGTAGCGCAATATGTAAAAGAGAATTTTACATCTGATGATGAAACTATCATTGGTATGCTGAAACGAATGTTACGACTATTTAAACAACAGCATAAACTGCTCGTTAAAGATCGAAAGATCTACGAAATAATTAAACGCACTTTTAAAGTTGAAAATATGCTTTTAAACAACATTTTGAATGTATACAAATACTTGTAGACAAATTACTGGCTTATACCCATGCTGCACAAAGGTCCCAATTCAAATATTAGCTGGCCAAAAATATTTTTCTTTCTAAATAAACTGATAACCATTCATTTTTATCAATGGTATGGTTGGTTTATAATCTGTACCATGAATTAAAACTTTTTTTTTGATAACGTAAATTTTAGCCAAATCGTGTATTTTTTTGTTTTACCGAAATAATGTAGGTTAAGGCCACCTGTAATTTAGGACAAAGAAATAAAATAAAAATACACAGTTTTTGTCGACAAGTATTTGGACAAACTCATAATGTTGTATTAGAAAATTGTGGTAGCTAAGTGGCTGGAAACAAATCTGTCGCACTTTGGACTTCTTTTCCAACTATTGGCTGTATATTCCCAGTAAGAATACAACTAAGTTGAGTAATATACCATTACAAGTATCACAGCAGTCATGCCATGTTCCATGTTATATGGTAGCCAAGTGGCTGGAAACGTCATGTCGTAATATCGTCCCTAACCACATTGTAGTAACCTGAACGAGACATAAGATTTAATACGGTGTGCCACACAAAAACGTGTCACACGCCCTATTATTATTTGGAAAATTACCTGATAGCTACAGTTTTATTATATTTATTGAATTATCGTGATACATTTCCACATACAATTAAAATTTATGGTGAAAAAGGTTTTTGAAAAATTCGTGAAATTTTAGGAGGTAGTTTAGTTACTTTAATATTTATTTAGAATTTAGAAGTACCTATGTTTTGGAGTTTAAATCGTAAATAATACTATTTCTACTCTTCCTTATCCACACCTATATGGTGCAAAGGGTTACTGAATTGCGTAACTAATACTTTAAAAAAAATATTACCAAAGATATAATGTTTAGATCATGGTAGCTAGTAATAATGAATTAAAACGTTGGCGTTGGTCTGAGACCTGAGATGAAACTTGTACATATTTAAGTGTTAAATTTATTTCTAAGTAGGTACTTTACCTAACTAATTTCCTCTTCTTCTTCTTCTTTCTTCGTTCGTTCTCCAATGCCTATGTGGAGCATGTGGACATCACTAGATCCCCCCTAACACTCTCGCGACCACTCTCGCCTCCTCCCACTACAAAACAATGGAATACTGAACCGCACAAAATTTTTCAAAAAAGAAAAATTTTTTAGAAATGGCAAAAACTGTTTTTTTTTTCGTACTGTTTCATTGAATAGGATTTTATAATTTAATATCTCGACAATAGAAAGAGATAGAAACACGTTACTTAGAGAAATGTGGCGGTCGATATGAGCCGTGACGTAGCATAGGCATAAGTATTATTTAATGCATGACATTATTTTTACAGATTATCGAATAATGAACCACCGTGCATCAATATGATATAAGTACAGAACACTAAACTAGTATGACAAATGGAAATATCAATCTATGATTCATACCGTAATGGAAAATTCTGCTCGCTGTCCACGTCCCCAGTAGAGTAGTATTCTTCCGAAATGTGGCTTGAATTTTCAGTTTAAATCAAATATTAAAAGTACTACTCTATTTAATGAAACAAATGGTTTAAACCAAGATTATTTTCATAATTAAAATTCTATATAAAAGATAAAATACATTTTTTACAGAACACACTGCTGTTGACAAACTAACTAACAAACTAACCATCACGCCATATTTCTCCGAAGGGGTAGGCAAAGAGGATAGAAACGACACACCACTCTGTCTTGGCATACTTCTCTTGCTTCCTCCCACATTCATACATCTTCTCATGCTCGCACGTCGATTATTTCGACTTCTTACATGCCCACTTTCCAAGCACTTTGTTTTTACTTGAACATGCCATGTCTTTCTCGGCCTTCCTCGACTTCTACATCCAGGCTACAGTCGCATCATATATTTTTTTAGCCGTTCTTTCATATCATCTTCCATTCGCTCTACATGACCGAACCAGCGTAAAATACCTTTCTTAATTTTGTCGATTATGCTTATCTCAGCCTTGCATTCTGCTCTAATTTCAACATTAGTGCACCTATCATACATAGTTTTTACCACACATTCGCCTGAGAGATCGCATATCAACTGCATTCAATCAATTTTAATCCTTTTTTATCTACAACCCGTTGGCAATATACGTAATAATTACGGGACGTAGACCTTAATTGGGTAGACGCACAGGAATTAGTTTTGTTAAGTTGTTTTTTACATTCTTTTACAAAAAAAAATGTAAATATGCTCATGTAAATGTCATGAAAAAGATGGCATGATCATGTACAAGTATTTGAAAGTGGACGTGTGAAAAGCCAGAATAATCTACGGGTGCTAATTATAATAGAAGAAGAGATGAATGAATGTTGAGGAAGCAAAAAAAGTGTCCCAGAAAACGGAGTGAAACTGGCGTTCAATCATTTCTGCTTACCCCTTCATGGTTAGTTCAACAAGAATGTATTTTAAATTCATAACACAAATGTTTTAAAATGCGTCGAAATGAGCTGTAAAAATGGCAGCACGTAGATTTATTGTAAAATTTCGCATAAAAACGTCTTATCCCTGATTTAACATCTCCGACTGACGGTTGAGCTTGAGTTTCTGTTGCTTCCCTTTACTTCCAGAGGCCGGGGAGATGGACGCCAAAACGGAATGAGAATCACATACCTAAACGTCAAACTTCAATTTCACCGCCAGTCGACGTCGAACTTACATTTTAAACAGGTAAACACCTCGCGGTACTTTCTGTCCTTGTCTCGCGAGAGGGAAATCCCGCGCGGGCCTATATCCTTCCCTTTCCGGTGTGCCGAAAAGCGGAAACTGAAGCGTCTGCCTCTCGGCGATTCTGACCCTTAGGCGGAAAGGGTTAAGTGAATATAGTCGCCTAACTGTTTTCAGGTGAGGTTCTTAGCGCAGGTGAATGTGGAGCTTGCGCGCTGTGTCGTTAGGGGCGGGAATCCTGTGGCGGGGGTTAGGGCGTTTTGTATTTGCGGAGTTTTCCCTTCCCCCAGTCGCCGTGTCGAGTTCGCGGCGCTCAGTCGTTATAAGGGGCGATACCGAAGCTAGTACTCTCGTGACGTCCTCCGCAGATTAGCGCGCCAAAGTGCCCAGTCCAGCCTCATCCAGCTTCCCTGGCACCCGCCTGATCTCCTCACTCCGAGTCGCTAGGCCCGATTGTCGGATCCTCCCCACCGAGATCCTGACCCCTTCTGCTGCCGGAGACTCCGCTTGGCAAGTTGTATCAGATCCAACTTTACAAGTCCGCTGAGGCTGTCAGGATTCACTCTCACGAAATCACAACCAAGTTTGATCGAAAGTTTTACGAGTTTCTTGTGCCAAAGTTGATAAAACTTTTTTAAAGTTCGCTTAATTTATTCCCGGTTCCGCGCCGGAAATTGGTATTTTACCCCTTTATCAAACTTCTTCCTAACGTTCTCCTTTCAACTACAAGTATTGTCTATCGTTTATTAAAATAAAATAGTAAACAAGCGACAAAAGTATTTCATACTTTCTTTACTTTCCATATTAAACTTTCTTACATATCTTCTAACATATCCTTTTTCTTTTACGACCTACTTTCCTAGTGGAATTCATCGCCCTAGGAATCTTTATAACGAAACTTTTTATGCTGAAATAAGAGCGTTAAAAACTTACCTCTATCAGTCGCGACATAAATTCTAAGGAACTTGAACTTTATACGACCCTAGCAGTGTGTGGAGAATATTATCGACGTTATTAAAAACTGTTTAAGACCCGCAAACTTTATTGTGTCGCTAAATTGCTTCGCCGTTACAAATTGCGACAAGTTATAAACATTAAATCTGTGCTCAGTGTACCGCGAGTAAGTTGAGAAAATCTCTTTTTGATTACATGTAATCCTAAAACAAACTCGTCACAAATTTAGTATTTGAACATTTAATCAACTTATTTCGCCCCGCGAAAATTGTGAACGAATTCGTTTCTGATGGTTGTATTTTAATAGAGGGGTGGTAATACGTATAAAGACAGTAGACAAAACTGCTGCGAGGGAAGTATGTGTAGTTGAGAAAAAATCAGCCGGAGTTTCTCAGCGCGAGGTAAATTTCAAATTATTGCGCAAACAGAACAAGAGAGAGACAAGAATAATATACCTGTATAAACTGTGAGGAACATTTTGATTTGGCGCCAGGGGATTCTACTGAGAGGACATCCTTACATCTCAAAAGGTAAGGCTTTCAATATTATATCATTCTTCGTTTTGTTGTTTTTTTCTGTACGACATTTACTTTTACTTCCTTTACGGTTTGGATTTAAATTGCTTCTTACGAGTTCATTTTTTATTTAAAGAGTTTTTTTCTTTTATGTATTCATGTTCGTTTTTAAACGAAATACAAATATGAGTGTCCACCTCGTAGCATAGTGGCACGCATTTGGCTATCTTGCATGAGGTCGCGGGTTCAATTCTCGTAGGGGTGTCAACATGAAATATTTATTTTCATGTGATTTTCATATTACGTGTGTGATAATTTGGACGGGTTCTAAAACGTAAGGCTTATCATCATACCCATTACATAATAAAATGATCAAGACACACAGCACTAGGTGAACCAATGCAGTGCCCTATGCGCCACTGGGTGCGAATAAGCAAAATTAGTACTTTTTTGTTCGTTTGAGTAGCCGTAGACAAGAATAATAAATTTGTAACAAAAAAGATATTAAATTATTAAGGAAAGGGTTCATATGATTTATAAAGAAAAATAATGGTTTCCGTATTTTTTCTTTGCCTTCCACTTGTCACAAATTAGTAATTATTTCATAAAAAAAATATTTTTACTTTATTCATTTACGAAATGAAGCGATGTTTCAAAATGCTAAAAAATTAAACGTATTTGTAAATCACATCAAGAGAAAGGTAGAAAAAATAACAACTTTAATGTACAATCAAATAAACTTACTGAAAAAAAAATCGCTCCAGGAGAGAAGCTGACCGGTAATCAAAAGGACTCAGGTTAAAATCCTGGAGCGAACGGTTATATTTCTTCAAGGATTCGATGAATGCACATTGTGATTATGATTTATCTATATATTATCATTTTATCTATCTCTTGATCAGTTGAATAAAGCATTATTTCATACGCTTACTTTGTTTAAGATCTCATTCGCCATAATATATATAGTATGTTTATTGTACGTATCTTCAACTGACTGAAATCCTCTACTCCTGACTGTTTGAAAATCCTGTTTCTCGACGGTTTAAAACCCAGTTAGTTAAAACCAGAATCTTGGCACATGACCATCACAAACCCAAAAAGCAATTATAAATGTTGCTCTTCCTAATAAAATGTAATTATAAATATACTCAAGTAAAGCAACGTGTTTTAGGGAGAAACGTAATTGAATTCAGCGGGTAAAGTACAAATTCAGTTTTTATACCTACATATACCTCACAAATGTACTTCGTATTTGGTGACACAAATACACATACATGGAGTAACAAAACTCGTAGTACAACCCGAGAACTAGTGAATCTACATCATATTTGGAGTCGAATGTTTAATATGACTTTTTAATCTGAGCTTAAAAAATATTTTTTTTTGTCTCATAAAAGCTTTTTATTAGTACCGTAGTGTAAAATTGCACAAATCTATATTAAAAATGCGATGTTTTATTTTGTTTAATTTCTGAATACTATTAAATTGACTAAATAAATGATATTAGATACCAATTCGCGCAAAGTTTATCGAAAAAAAATACAAATTCGAACACATTTTTCTCGAAAACTATGGGTCAAAATTTTAAAAAAAAAGTATAAAATCGACTCCAAATATGACATAGAATTCACTGGTTTCCCGCTTGTACATAGAGTTTTTATTACACCATGTATACAAGAGTGTAATTTATGAAATGAAATACCGAATATAATTTTCTGTAAACAATATAAAAATACTAACCAAGCAATAAAATACGGAAAGTCTGATCATCAAGATGATTAGAATAATCCTATGCAAGGTAAAACCATTGGTTGTTTTTCGATTAGGTAAGGCCTGAATATAATACAAATCTTCTCTAAGCCTACGCTCGTTAGGCTTTGTAACGTAGTCCTAACCAGGACCTCTATTTTGTCATAGATAAAAGCAATCTTAAATTCAATCGAAGCAATAATTACTATTCATAATGCTTACAGTATACACAATTTTAAATTAAAACGGGAAGTTTCTTACCAGGGAGAGAGGCTTTTGTAAATAAGTTTATTCAAAGTTACCATACATAGGATTCGAGGTAATACTCGTATTTTTTATTTTACGAAAGAAAAGTGATCAGTCTTACGCTTTAGTGCCAGGTCAAGATGTCGCACAATAATTTGAGGATATTCACCGCCAATGAGAGTATCTGAAACAAGTGTGCGAGGATATGAAGGATATGAAAAAAGGTGCGGAGGATAGAGCGCAGTGAAAACGCGATGTAGAACCTTGTTACAGACCAATCAATGAGACATCTAAGAAGAAATGTTTTTTATGATTGACTCTACCGTCAGTCCAACAAGTGGTCTCATGCAAGAGGCAAAAAATAAAAACTTCCAAAATATAAAACTAAAATAAGAAACTTCCAGTGGGACAAGGAATGACACGAAATATGAAACAAAAAACAAAAGTAAACAATTATTGCAACTACCAAAAATGACAACGCCTTTAGGACAAAAAAGCCACGTCTTCCTATTTTCAAAAATATATACGAGTAACATCCTTCCACTGTATGCTAAAAATGAAAAAGATGTAAAAAAATTTCGCACCTTCGTAAAAAAATTGGATTTACGATTTGGTCCCGAGAGGTGCCTTGAGATGGTTACCCCACCTAAATAGCATATATATATATATATAGTTCGCAGTGTTGTTAATTGTAGGTACCTAATGCATTATTTTATTGTTCTTCTTTAAATTAATCATACTTGTAAATGTAAATGTTAGTTGTAAATGAATACCTCAACACGGGCTTTGCCCAGCGTGGTATTTCATTAAGAGAAAAAAAAATAACATATCCAATATATATATATTTTTTTTATATTACGTACTTTTGGAATGTTTTGCCGACTTTTAAGCTACGGTGAAAATTATTGTAAAACATTTCTTGTTTGTAAAAATCGCCTTTCTGATTAATTTTTGGACTTCCATTTAATTTATTTTTAGGCGTTATTAAATTGCATTTTTTATGATGTGTTTTTATTGAACGCAATAAAAATACATTTCAGTTATTTTCTTCACCCGCCGAAAAGGCTTTAGACGAATAAAAACGGATTTGAGAGTTGTTTGATAATAAACAGAGCGTTAAAATCTACTCCGGAGGATTGAGAGATACCACGAAGATTGAAATCATTTCCAATTGTATTTGGTTCACTGATTTAGGAATGAAAATATAACGCTTTTTGTTCCTAGTTTATACAATATTTTTTTTTATAATTCTGGCTTATCTTAACACGAGCAGAACACTTATTTCTAAACAATTTTCAACATTATTATATTAGTTATACAAAAACTTGTACTCCTGTGAGTTATATTTAATTCATCTTGGGACGTAAACACTATTATAACATGGGATGCGCAAGAATATTTCCAAAATATAATATTAAATATAATATAAGAAAGACAATTTTGAATTTAAATTTAAACAAAAATTTAACTTGATCATGCCGAGAAAGACATGGCATGATCAAGTAAAACAAGTGCTTAAAAGTGGGCATGTAAGAAGTCGGATTGCATAAATGTGAATGTATACGTGCAAGAGAAGATGTATGAATGTATGCAAGAGAAGTACATTACAAGTGGTGTGCGTTCTATCCTCTCTGCCTACCCCTTCGGGGAAATGGCGTGATGGTTAGTTAGTTAGCTAGTTAGTTAATATATTTCCGAATATTTGCAGATACAAGTTTGAAACACAATTTTAACTCTGAGCTTCATGGTCACAATACACGTAATTCAAAAAACCTCTACATTAAAAAATTCGATCCACAAAATTCGGTAAAAAATCCATAATGAACATTTCTCGATCCCAATATAATAAAACTACCCCATGAAGTAAAAATAAATAAATCAATACATTGTAGAGCCCTTAAAGATTTGTATTTTAAATATATTTTTCAATGATAGTTATGATGTTTAGGATTAAGATTGAATGTGTTTTGTATCGTTTTCTTATTCGTGTTTGACTGTGCAATATGTATGTAATTAAAAATGTATCTAATACCGGTCCCAAAATGAGTTTTTGTAACTCCTGGGAATATAATACATGTACGTTTTATAAAATAAAATATTTTTAAAAAAATAAAAAAAATCATCATAAAACATATACACAGAAAATTTTAAACGGAAGTTTTTTATTGAATTTTTTTTCCAATCAATTAATATTATGTAAAAAAAATAATAAGTCACTTTCTTTAATAAGTCGTGTTGTTATATATATTTTTAAAACAGTTCTTTAGTACGTTAAACTACATAACGCAGAGAGCATCATAGTTTGCTCGCAACGTTTCCACCCGCGACCGCCTGTGCCAGCGGGCACCCTGCACGGTATATTTATCTCGCAAAGTTATATTATGTTAATCAAATAAATACTATTATTACTTTATCACTTTTTCGAAAAGATTTCAATTTCCTAAATTATTAAATAATTTTCGAGAACCATCCGAACTCTCTGACTTAATAAAATAAAATTGATTTACCAATCAGAATCATCTCGAGGAAAGAGGCTTAGTAATATTGATGTTCTTTTCAATTACTTTGGGAATGAGAATTTCGGAAATGAATCGCTAACAATTAAATAAGTGGCTATAATAATCCTGCTAATGCCTGATAATTTTCATTAGTTCAGCCAATCGTATTAAAACTAAAACTTGAAGTATAGAGAAGTGAGAAAGGGAGGGAATGTAATGGAGAGATGGGAATTGGCCAAGTTAGGTCCCAAAGGTGGGAAGTAAGATAAAAGTTTGCGTTTTTCCGCAAGACATCAAATATTATAGAGCCTTTTTGCCATTCTTATACTTTTTGATCAGCATTTTTGGGCTCCTTTCAAGGCGATATTAAACTGACTTGAATTTTGTTTTGTTCGCAAAAGAAAAATCACATGTTCTCTTTTTCTTATTATTTTCTGATTATTTCAAGAAACAAATTTTACAGTAGCAGCAGAGTTTTTTCACTGTTTTCCCCAAAAAAAAAATATCCCACGAATCACAAATCATATTATAATCATTCTACTTTCAGATTGACTTATAAAATATTAGAAATTTAGCATAACTCTAAAATATATCTAAGATTAAGCGTAGCTCTCAAAGTAACAGGTTTTTTCATTTTTTATTATATTTTTTTTTTTCAAAACAACCGAAATAGTCAGCAGAAAGTGATACATAGGTATAACAAAAAATACATAAAATGACGACCTGTAATAGAGTAAAAAATAAGGTTTTAAATAAGCTTGGTGCCTTTGTGGATACTCTCAGAATATGAAAAAAATGAGAATAATAATAAAAAATATATAAATTGCATAAATAAATAAGAGAAACGGTTAAAAATGTAAAAAAAATGTATATATTTATTTCTTGTCTGCCTCGTGATGTGGAGGTTAGCGCGTTGGGCTGCATGTGTGCAATGTGCATGTGGTAGCAGGTTCGATTGCCAACGGGGTCAATATGAAACGTTTATTTTAATGTGATTTCTCACATTTTGAATGTGATTCTTTGGACTGGAGCTGAAGCGCAAGGATCATCTTGCTTAATGTAACAAATTATTAAGATTCATTGCACTAATTGCACCAATGCAGTGCCCTATGCACCATTGGATGACGATAAAGGGAAGTTGGAACAGTAAATTTTCACTTATAGTGTGCAAAAAGTTCACGTGTATCAGTACTGTTATTTCTTGAGCATGGACAAAATAGACACACAGAAAATATTATGTATAAAATTATGGGGTAGATTTGAGGCTTTGGCGGTCTTCTTTCTTTATGAATTTTGCGTGGAGATATTTTCTGTTCCCGTGGATACGAGGATAATGGAAATGTCCCGTAGGATCCGAACCTGGACCCCTGGGATCTGGAGGTAAGCTTCCAGAATGTTCTTTCTATATCCCTGTTTCGCCATTATGCCAGGTATTGCAAACTCGCGCATTATACACGGAACTCTAAAAACTGGAACTCTAGGAACTGTATAAATACACCGTTTCCCACGATGAGACCGCGAAACTCCATAGGGTGATTATTTATGATATTCTGAGAAAAAAATCTTATTTAAAAGTTTTTCAAAAAACTCAATTCTAATTTCTTAAAAAAATGATTAAAATATGAATAAAAATTCACGCGTGTAATACCGTCCATTTTTGAACTGGCTAACACCACGTGACCTGCACCAATTTCAGATATGAAATTCGAATTTTGAATGTCCGCACAAGGCAAGGCGTTCGGTGACCAGAGCGGACCCTCCCTCCTCCTCCCCGCCCACCCCGCCACCGCTAGCATTTCAAACAGAAGCCAGTATTACATAGTCGCTTTTTTATTAATACTTTTTTAAAATTTAATTATTAAAAGTGCCCGGGATCAAAAAACTTCATGAGGATTTTTTTCTCAGAATACCATGAACAATCACCCTCCGGAGTTTCGCGGTCTCATCGTGGGACACGGTGTATAAGTGGAAGTGTATCAAGTATTTTATTTAACTTTTCCTAGTTAAATAAAAAATTATTTAATCATGGAATTCCACTAAGTATTGTATACAAAAAATAAATCAAATAATTAATTATGTAATGTAAAACCAATTCTCATTATGCTATTTTATGGAAATAAGTGTTTCAACATAGCTAGAACTATTTTAACTAAAAATTCAATACATTTTTGTTAGTAAAAGTTAGAATGTGTTGTCAAATAAGCAATATTACTGATTATAACACATGGTACATATTTGTACCGTCAGACAGAGAGCAAAAGGTTAACAGAGACAAGAAGTTTGGAAGAGAATATAGATATCTAGGCTGGGTTAAGCGGCCACATCATGTATTACAATTTCGTCTCTATTGAGATTTCAATTGTAACTGAATGCAGGCTCGTAATGGATGAATTCCAGTTTTTGTCTACTAGTATTTGGACACCCTCAAAATGTTGTTTACCTTTATTTGATTAAGGATCAAAGTAATCGTAAGTTATGTAATCAATACATTTATTACAATTTGACATCTCAAAAGAGACGAGAAATTTGGAAGGGAATATGAATATCAAGGCGTTAACAGGGCTTATGACCTGTCATTGGCTGGGTTAAGTGGCCACTTGATGTATTACAACATTCCCCATTTCACCTAGTATTTGATATCCATATCTGCCAATATACAGTAAAATGGCACAACGCTTCACATGTGAACACTCTCTGTCATCCATTGAGAAAATTGCTACAGGGTTGCTACTTAATGACAGGTCATAAGCCCTGTAAACGCCTTGATATCCATATTCCCTTCCAAATTTCTCGTCTCTATTGAGATGTCAAATTGTAATTATTAGCCCGTAATGGGTGAAATCCAGTTTTTGTCTACAAGAATTTGGACACACTCAAAATGTTGTTATTAAATTTATTGCTTAGATAATTGTAAATCATGTCTTATTTGAATTTTTTACAAAAAAAAAAAAATTGCTGGTGCTAATTTCAAGAGACTGTTCTATATTTTGTCATTTTAAACAACACACCCAAAATAACTGCTAAAACAGTTGCTGAGTTATCATGTCTAATTTCATAGACGTTGGTTACCCCTCACTGCCGATATGGAATGTTCTCTCCACTACAAGTTAATAACGCCGCATGCCGTTTATTCCCGATTCTAAAAACTAGTTATCGGGAACAAAAAGTGGACTTGCGGACTCCTGCCACGGGACTTCTCTAAGGGGAATTAATGGCTACTTTTACGGTACAATATTGCTACCAAGACATTCAATCCCATATTCAGACGTAAGCGGGTGATCCGTTATGTGCTGGCAAGACGCATATCTCAGGTAACGAGATGAATGTAGTACGGATCGAAGGCTGTTGACTTATGATATCGATTCTGCTGATATTTTTTTGTACATGAACCAGTTCTTGATATCTTTAAATGTGATGATAAATACCAACATGTCAAGTGCACATCAACTATCAACGGTGTAAATTTATCCGTTTTTTAGAGTCAGTAGCATTTAATTAAAACATATTTTTTTCCAGTTTCAAGCACTTGTTTTACTTGGTCATGCCATGACTAACTCGGCCTTCCTCGACTTCTACACCAGGCACAGTCACATCATATATATTTTTTACCAGTTCTTTCATCATCCATTCGCTCTACATGACCGAACCATCGTAAAAGACCTTTCTTAATTTTGTCGAAAGTGCTTATCTCAGCCTTGCATTCTGCTCTAATTTCAACATAAGTGCACCTATCAGACATAGTTTTACCACACACTCGCCTGAAAGATCGCATTTCAACTGCATTCAATCTAAGAAGAAGAAAAAGAAGAAGATGTCGGAATAATCGACGTGCGTGCATGAGAAGATGTATGAATGTGGAGGAAGCAGAGAAGTATGCAGGACAGAGTGGTGTGGCGTTCTATCCTCTCTGCCTACCCCCTTCGGGGAAATGGCGTGATGGTTAGTTAGTTAGTTATTTTTTCCCTACTCATCTTCTTAATCGCTTACTTTTGACAGAGCAATCTCTATCTTCAATCGTTTTAGAAGCCCCATGGAGAGAGGCTCTCTTCGCCTTAGTCACTAAGTCATTTAATCGGTGGTGGTTTATTTTGTTGGGCTCCTTCCTCACCTACAACGACTAAAATTCCATTTCTTTCCCTTCCATTTCCAAGCAGATGGGCAGAGATGTATCACGAATTTTGGGGATGCTGTCATCGTCTATGCTCTAAAAGTGTGAATGGCGTTTGACAGTTTCGTTTACATTCTTCTACAGTTAAAATTCGGAATATTTTTTTCGGAAGGTTTGTTGGAAAAAAAAAATATTGGCGTGTGAAGCCAACGTTTTCGGTAGCCAATTTACAATACATGGAGTAACAAAACTCGTATTATTACAATCCGAAAAAACATATTTGAAGGAATGGGTAATCTGAATCTGGCTTGAATTCTTTTTTCTTGCTTGAATTTTTTTTTCTTCTAATAAAAGCTTTTACGCAGACTAGTGAAAATGCGGTTTTCTATTTGACTAATAGTAAATTTGACTAAATAAATTGATAATATATGACAATTTGCAAAAATTCATCGAAAAAAAATCATGGGTCAAATTAAAAAAAATGTTTATCATTTCAGCAAGATTATCACATATTTTACACATAACCAACGAAATATTTTGTTAACGTCGGTCGCGCCGAAAGGTATTAGTGGTTTCAAATATTCGAAATTCATCAATTTGACGACAGAAGAATATTCAATGCGCCTACATAAAGTTCTGTAAGAAGCTTTATGTATTTATAGATGCGTATACCTAATGTTATGTAGTTACCTATGTAAGTTCAGAAAATCTTAAAGAACAAAATACATAATTCAAAAAAGCGTACATTATAAAGAGAACTTTATTACATTTGGTGTGAAAAAGAGAAAAACTAAAGATATATGGGAGAAATGTTGAAAAATAAAACCGTTCGCTAGCATTATTATGCCTTATTTGCATACATTTAGGAAATCCGATTGATGTTCGAACATGTGTGTATTATGTAGTATCAAATGAGCTTATCAACATTAAATCTGTTTTGGGTTCGTTCCATTGAATTTGGATTTTTTCGAAAAGGGGCTTTGAAAATGATATGCTTATCACGTGAAATAAAATACACGAATGCACAAGCTTTCTTTTTGAAAGAGGAAAAATATTCTCATGTACCTCCTAGAGCGCCTGATTGGTTCACCAAGTGAATCTTGATCATTATTTGTCCCGTGAAGGCATGATGATAAAATTTTTTCACGTCAACGGCATCATATTATTACTAAAAAACTAACTAACTAACCATCACGCCATTTCCCCGAAAGGGTAGGCAGAGAGGATAGAACGCCACACCACTGGCATACTTCTCTTGCTTCCTCCACATTCATACATCTTCTCATGCACGCACGTTGATTATTCCTACTTCTTACATGCCCACTTTCAAGCACTTGTTTTACTTGATCATGCCATGTCTTTCTCGGCCTTCCTCGACTTCTACATCCAGGCACAGTCGCATCATATATATTTTTTTAGCCGTTCTTTCATCATCCATTCGCTCTACATGACCGAACCAACGTAAAAGACCTTTCTTAATTTTGTCGATAATGCTTATCTCAGCCTTGCATGATGCTCTAATTCCAACATTAGTGCACCTATCATACATAGTTTTACCACACATTCGCCTGAGAGATCGCATTTCAACTGCATTCAATGTACTTTCATCCTTATTTTTTCAACTCCATGCTTCGCTTCCATACATAAGGTTGGTACCAGAACTCCATTATGCACTGCCAATTTATTTAATATTGATATGTATAATTATTTCACTTTGACCTCCCGGAAATTGAACTTGCAACCTCATTCGTGGTAGTCCAATACACCACTAGGCGTTACCCTTAACAATCCCGTCTACTCATTTGTCAGAATAACTTCACAAACACACAGGCTTGAGAACACAACTTTTTTATTTATGAGACTTCACTGGAAATCGAACCCAAAATCTCCGTGTAGTAAGTCCAGCTTAGGCATTACGCTACAGACGTCAACATTTCAATTTATTAATTTTATTATCTATCAAACATGGATATAAACGAATTTCAAATTTCGATGTTCCGGTTATATAAAACTACGTTTAAAATAGAAAATAAAAAATCAAGGAATATAATTCATCAACCTTTTTTGATTTACAAAAAGGGTTTTTTTCTTCCATAAATTTCACCTGATTGATCCTTTTCTTTCGAGTTTTATAGGGAAATGTAATCTTATTGCTAAAACAAGGCAATGTACAAAAATTATTATATCAATGGAAGGGGTGATTGAAAGACTCGTTTTTAATTATGTAACTAGGAAAGAAATTTGAGATAAAAAAATCTCAATAAAATAACAAATTTTATATTAAAAATTCCAGCATAAAATCGAAAGCGATTTTGTTTTAAATTGATTGAAAGATTCGTGTTATATCAAACTGATTTATTATTTATTTATTTAAAATTCTATGCCTAGTAACTTACATTACAGATTACAGGTGATCTGTTTCGAAAATTTTTGGGATTATTAAATAAAAAAACAAGAGAAACGGACACAGACTCTCATTGAACATCTCCTTGAATATGTATGTGAAAGGAGATAGTGAAGAAAATGTATATTTGTACATTAAAAAATAATAAGTTTTTGCGCAGAAACCGTATTCAGCAAGTGGATTGCTCTACTAATAGGAAAATTTGTACGACTTTAGGGTGTATAGAATAGCGCATGGATCTATTATAATTATAATATGGATAATTTATATAGCGCCGTTTTCGTATAAATATACCTCAAGGGCGCTTCTAAATTTAAAGTGATTGAAAACTCAATTTCTGAGTAGAAAATACTATTATCAAAATTAATCAAAAGATTTAGAGAACATATAGGTCTAAAGTTTCTTTCGAAACATCACTTCACTCTCACAGTTGCGCACTTCTGGTGGGAGAGCATTCCAAGCCACAGGGCCCGCAACCGCAAAAGCGCGCTCTCCAAATTTTGTGCTCTGATTACGGATCGGTACTAAAACCCTGTCTAGCACATGATATCTAGATCAGCGATCTGGAACATAAAAGCCAATATCTTTGTTATGCATGTTACTATGTAGAGTTTATAGTCGATAGGAGATATTAATTATTTAACATATGTGCGCTTCTGAATAAAACGCTTTGACAAGAAAAAACAATATTATGCTTAACGTTTTCTCTGCGTTCTTGTTCCCATTTAACAGTTGAGAAAAAGCTTTCGATGTAACAAATGGCCAAACATTTTTGTTGTTTATGTAGGCATATTATTAGTACTGGTAAACGTGCAAAGTAAAGCCAAACGTATTAAAGTCCTCTGGAAGTTTATGTTAATTACTTCCATTTGTATCATCTATTGCTTACTAACGACTGTTTCGCATTTCCGACCATAAGCGGATAATCCGGATAAAAAGGACAAAAGCGTTAATATGGTATGTCGGCCTTAGGAGATGAGAAACAGCTCACTTTTGACCCTGACTCTAGTTTCCATGATTTGGCTTTTGGAAAAAGGGGTAAACAGTACACAAGCGTCTAAAGGGATGGAGTCTGTAGGCAAGGGTGGCTGAAATGAAAAGGTAATTAGAAAACATTTCAGGGGCTTGAGTAGAAGTATAAATTTACTTTAATTGTCGGGTTAAAAGCCTTTTATTATTTCTGGGCAATAAAGACGTTGTTTCAATTGGAGTTGGCGAACTTTCTACTCGTTCACAGTAGAGTTATGCGAGTTAATTTTATCATCGCATAATGGTCATTTAGATTTAAGTCTAGTTCAGAAATTCTTTGTAGACGTGACGAAGTTTGTTAAACTAAAGTTCCCGTCGTCCCCAAAAAGGACCAGTAATTACTCCACATATTTTACTCCCTGAGATCGAGTTTATTGTACCTACAAAAGTTTTGTATTATATTTTGATCTTTGATTGTATTTCTTGCGGAGTTAATAGTTAAATGCTTAAACTATGGTGCATAGGGCGCTGCATTGGTACACCAAGTGCAGTGCATCTAGATCACCTTTTTAACAACTGCGTAATTTAAACATTTTCTGTTGAAACACAAGAGTAACCTCATGTTATAGTATTTAATAATTTGATGAAAACTCAGATAAATTTTATAATAATAATGGATAGCTTAGAAAAGTTATTTGTAATTTTAATCGTACCTAAATAAAGTTTTTTTTTTAATGGAAAAATCATATTTCTAGAAGAAATAAATCAAATAGAGGTACAAAATATTGTAATAAAGATTTATATACAAAAAGTTATTTTCAGATTATAAGTCAATTATAATTTATTAAATGAAAGATTAGACACAAAAAGAAAGAACAATAAACTGAGGTTTCGTAAAGTCTGATAAATCAAATAAAGAATTTTAATACCGGTACATACGGGAAATCAAATTATAAATTTGAATACATGATTTTAATAATTTTTTTACTGTGTACATTTTTTCGCACAGTATCTGAAGCAATATTTTTATATTTTTACGCTATCGAATCTTTTCAAAAAATTATCAATACATGTATGACCAATGATTTATATAAATACCTCCACCCATTGATAAATTACTCCAAATCGGATGATGGATTCAGGTACTTGTAATATGTCATGAATGGACAAATCAAATTCAAGATGTTATCAACTTTTTAAAACCCCGTGTTAACGTCATACCTAGACATCGACACTCGACATTTGACACACACGGCACTCGACACTCGACATCTGATTTATGAAGGACCCTTGGCGATTTGAAATGAATTAATGGCTGCCAAACATTCTCGTGGTTAACGGGGTTTATAGGTTCACATTTGTGATTTATACATTATACGAAATTGGTCAGAAATACGTGATATTTCACACTTTGAAGGGTACATTGTCAACCAATCGTTATTGTCCATCCATTTTGTAAAGGTTTTTAAGTAACTTGTACGAACTTTTGACAAAAGATTGAATAATTTAATGAATTATTTGCACAATACATTTAAAAAAAATATATATATAATATGTCACTATCGCATTTTTCTCTTTTTTTCAAATATTCTTCTTCTTCTTCTTCAGCCATTGTTCGTCCACTGCTGGACATAGGCCTCCCCCATATTTATTATTTTATTATTAATTTTTATTATTAATTTAAAACATATTACAAAGTACAAATTAAAAATACTAAATTTGTCCTCACTGGGGTAACCCGTGCCGAGGACTAATTTTACACATTTTTATTATTTTTTAATTACTAACATACAATGGATCCATACATTTTTAAATGATTTTAAAAATTAAAATTATGAAAAAAGACTATCTATTTGGTTGAATAATTTTGCTTATCTCTATTCTACCCACCTCCACTATCCAATATTGGTCCACTGCTTTCTGTCCTGGGCCTCGAGCTGCCATCTGGATCCTGCAGTACTTTTTACGTCATCTGTCCATCTTCTTGGTGGTCTTCCTACAGGTCTCCTTGCAGCTCTAGGTCTCCAGTTCAGCAGGCGCTTCGTCCATCGGTCCTCATTCTGGCGTGCCACAAATATGTCGGTTGTATTTTGTAGAAATCGTACTTTTAACAGCCTCCGCTCGTTTGCGAGTTATTTTGGGGTATAGAAATCGTTGGTTATCTAAAAAAAATTGATTTTATTATGTCATGTACCTACGTACAAATAATAGGTTTTTGTGATCCATCTCACCCTTTAGGTTCTATGCAGGGTTATATTTACTCGTACATAAAGTATCTAAGTGTCTATTTTAAAACGTAATCAGAAATTTTACAAAATGAAAAGGTAATACTAACGCGAATAATATTACCCTGTTGTAATACATAATTATAATATTACAAATATATTAGAAAAGGTCTCTACTAATATTTGTTAAGACAAATGAGCTATTAGGATAAAGATGAAAATAATTTATTGGAAGTACCTATAATATATACAGCAATTAATACAGTACGCTATTTAACTTAGCTAATAACATTGTTTTAATTTTTTTAGTGGATGACTAAAGACGTTTCTGTTTTTCGATGTATTGGATTTCCCATTGTGAATCAAGTCTTATTTTTTTTGCATTTTAGAAAAGTTTCATCATACAAATAAAATTTTTGAAATTTTGGTCGGGTACATTAAAACGTTTTTAAAATTTAATTCAGTTCCGCATTACAAATCAGATAATTTTTTACAATTAAATTCTAAAGCAAAATGAGTTTTTTAAAGTACATTATACAATACATACACATTTGTAAATACATATACTGTACCAAGTAAATAGATTTAAAATACATTAAAGCCATCGTAACAATATCAAGATTTAAAAAAAGAACAGTATCTTATATACGTATCAATGCCAGGTTTACATTTCATACATTGGCAACGTAGGTAACCTTTGGACTCAATTGGATTATGTCATTTCTCAATGCAATTAAAGAGGTCGGATATTTGTGTAGGTTGCATTTCACGAAGCTGGAAGATGCCTTATACAAGCTCATGAATAAACTTCATTACGTGAGGCAGTACTTGCCCTATCTGATAATGATATTCATATCCGAGAAGAGGAAACTTGAAAAATATCCCAGTTAAATGTTGCGCTTACATTTTACACGAAATTCAAATTTAAAGCTGTAAATTTTAATAAAAATAGAGACAAAATTATGGAAAAATTAAATACGTTTTGAAGCTACGAGATACAGCGTGCTTTTAAATGTATTTTGTTGAGGTTTTGAAAACAAAAGGCGCATTTTAAATTAAAAAGCATAGGTTCTTAGTACTAACGAAACTGTACGGGCTTGTATGTCCTTTTATACTCCTTTTTTCTTATGTTCTTTTGTATTGTTTTGAGCTTTTACGGCATATTTTGTTGACTGTATTAATTTGTATTCTTGTTTTGTATGTTTGCATCAATAAAGAAGGAAAAAAAAGATAATTTCGATATGGAGACACTGAGGGATCGTGAGGGTGGCGGCATCATGATTTTCTTTTGACTTGATCGATGCTGTCGCCCTCTTGACTTAACTTCACTTGGAAACTTTGGCCCTGCAATTTGCTTATGCATTTGCAACAGCAAGAATTTAAAGTCCTGCATAAAATAGCGTGACTGACAGAGAGTCCCCAAGGAAGAGACAATTATGGCCTTATAAATTAATTATATGTGTATGTAACTTGAAGGACCTTTTGCATGTTATCACATCTGCACCAATAATTTCCACAATATAAAATATATAGTAGTATCGTCAGGAAAACCAACAGCAAAGAAAGCACTCCACTAACCTTGAAGTATCACATTGGTTCCTCGTATTGGTACAGCGATGGGAGATGGGCTATCAGCAGTTGTAGATATAGCTTGAAGTACAGCAATCTTCATTCGTGGCTCAGGCGGCGGAATTATAATAATAATTAGCGGGTTTAGTAAATAGGAAATAGTGGGGCGGCAAGGCGTTCTTGTGAGTGAGCAAAAATTCTCAACTGACTTTTACTCAACAAAATGCATCTTGCGTGTGACAATTTGTGGAATATATGAAATTCAAAAATAGTGGGTAGATACTCCGCATATTAGAGACCTGACAACAAATTTAAATCTGTACATAGGAAGTCATTGGTTGAAATGAAATCGTGCGTTTATCATTTAGTGCAATATTTTAAAAAGTTAATTACAAATAACATCACACATATAATTGTTTATGTTAGTGTAGGTGGGCACCTCCATTTTATTTGCTTTCCCGAAAATAGCCCAAAAGATTTATTTTATTTACTGCCACTTTTAATATGCCAAGAAGATCAAAAATTGTATTAAAAAAACCAAACGGATTTCACATTTAAAAAATACTTTCGTACCAAAATCAATCCGGAAGTTCGGAGACAAAAAGAAAAGAATCACTGAGTTTTTTTTTACCTTACGAGAATCGAACCCGCGACCTCAAGCACGGTATCCAAATGCGCTACCACTATGCTACAAGGCTGGCAAAAAAATACTTTTTGTATACAGGAAATTAGATTTATTGCTAATGATTGAAAAATATTTAAAGTTCCTTTTAAATATTTTTCATTATAAATAAATTACAGATTACATGAAGTAGTTAGTGAATACTCGTGTGATCGCAGTGCAGAATATTTTTAGCCGGTAAAGCAGATTTCTCGACACGATATGGCGCAGCTTGCATGTCTGCTAAATAGATTTATGAAAGATCCCTTTTATCATGAATGTTTTTCTAAGTGCAGAAATGCACATGAAATTATTTTATTCATTTCGAATCCATTAAGGTGGTTTTTATTAATAAATTTATCTTACGTCCTGGGAAGATGCTGCATTATGTACCTACTTATGCAGTGTATTATAACGTTAACGTTCGCAATAAAGTTTTGTGAGTTCTTGTGTGTTGGTGACTTTTTTGCGAAAAATCGGATTGCCATTGTAAATAGAGTAATTATAATTTTAAGAGTAGTATAATGTTGTTAATATAATATAAAATTGTTTTTTTTTAAATAGTGTTTTGGTGTTACCTGGTTCTTTGATTTTTTATACAGCATTTGCCGATAAAAATACTGCAACTATTGTACTGTGTAAATGAAATGTTTATTTGCATGTGATTTTCAGATTTATATTTTATGTATGATACCTTGGACTGGTTCTGAAGTGTAAGACTGATAATCGTGCGTTCATGTAATAAAAATTGATCAAGATACACTGCACTTGCTGTATCAATGCAGTACCCTATGCACCATTGGGTGCGGATAGTGGAAAGTAGAAATGGTATTGTGTAATTTAAAATGTCAATTTAAATTGGAAATTCTATAGCTACTCCTGAGTTGTAAATACCATATTAGTCTATTGGTAAAACGTAGTCATCTAACCACGAAAAAGACCTTTTTGTTTGCTTGTTTCCATGAATTCAATTGTATTATTACATTAAAAATGTAAACATATGTTTAATGAACTCAAGACAGTGTAGTTTAAGAGACAAAGCTTCCCATCTGGTAGTATGCGTTGGCAAGACAAGTGCAATGATGCTCCTTTAGAAATGCAGCTTGGGACGGAAGCGTCAAAACCATTGTCAAACTATTCCTTCTATAGAATGGAGAGTGGGAATTCAGCTGAAAACTTTATTTAATGCTAAAGTGTATGGTATTCGTAGTACCTTTCATAATATTTAATAACGTTATTATGATATTTTTACTGCTTTCAATTACCTGAAGGTACACGAATCCTGGATTCGATCGGTGGAAGTATTTTTTTTAATTACTTCTACTACTACTATTTTCCCTAATCCGCACTCAATGATGCATTATCTATATTATTATTTTATTTATCGGATAATTCTTGTAGGGTAAACATAAAAAACATTTCATTTGTGATATTATCTAGGACTGGCGTTGAAGCGTAAGACTGATCATCTTGCGTTCATGATAATATTCGTTGCACTTGTGTATCAATGCAGAGCCCTATGCACCATTGGGTGCGTATAAGGGAGAGTAGTAGTAGTAGTACTGCACGCAAGAGCTACAAACTACATTGATACACAAAATGCAGTGAATGTTAATTAGTAAATGTATAAATAATTGATTAAAAGCAAGATGATTGATCCTACGCTTCAACGCCATATTTAGGATCACCTATTAAATATTTTATTTTCAAATTCATCATTACTTTCTTTGTACTTCTTATATGCATTATTATTTAAATACATTTTATTTATCTATTTTAACAATTTTAACTGACCAGGAGGATGAATAGGAACAATATTACAAATACCAAGGCATTATTACGATGAATATATAAAAAAAAGGAAATCAAAGTATTTTATGTAAATATTATGAAATTTATAAATCTGATGGTTGCATTTTATTTATGATTTGTATGTATAAGTAAACAGTATTTATTCCATTAGCATCAGTCTAAAATCAATTTTAACCGGTCAACCGCATGTTACAATCCGATTTACAGTTATGTTTCAACAAAGTTGGAATTATTACCCGCTAATTAATACATTCGCAGCTTTGTGGTTACAGCAAATATCTTGCTGGGAATCGGTACAATATAAACCGAAATATTGACATAGGTTGGTTGAACAAACTGTTGGATAGTTCAACTGGAGGCAGACAATGTAATAGCTGAACTAAATGGTATTTCAAATATTTATATAAGGTAATTGTTTATGAGGGGGCTGTTATGAATATTGATCGTTCGATTTGATTTTGTTTGACGATGATAGTTTTGTAAATCAATGAACATAATGAGTTTAGAGCCTGGTTTCATAAAAGCTCGGAACTATTACTATGGTGCATTGGGCACTTTATTAGAGCACCGAGTGCAATGAAAGCCCCACCCTTTCCCTAGGCTGCTTTAAAGACTATTGAGTCTTTTTTCAGTCCAGCCAACTCTACCGATTTTTTCAACAAGCTAAACCGCGATTTAAAGATTGTTAGTGTGATAAAAATACGGATGAATTTACGTTATGTGCGCAAACAAATGCTTTCATTGCCCCTACCACTGTCTCGGCTTATGTATTATAATTGTCATTGTTTCCATTACCCAAACCAACCAGAGTCGGCCCAAATTAACAGTAGTAGGGAAACGTTAGTTTCTACCCCGATCATTATTTATTAGTAATTACTACCACCCGTGTGGAGACCGAGTGCAGTGTGTCATGAAGGTGAGATGATTAGTCTTTATCAGATCAGATCAATTAAGCTTCAGTCCTAGTCCGAGGTGCTCATGCTCGGTAGCCAAAGCTCGTAAAATTGAAAATAATAATTAAAATAGTGCCAAAATACAAACTATTACTTCTACTCTCCCTTATATGGACTTACGTACCCAATGGTGTACAGGGCACAGCATTGCTGCACCTTGTAAGTGAATCTCGATCATTTGTTACATGTAGGCAAGATGATCAGTGTTACGCTTCCGCGCCGGACCAAGATGTCACATATTAAATATCTTAATGTGGAAAACCACATTAAAATAAATATTTAATATATGGAATCGAACGTGCGATCTCATACATGGCTGCCCAACTTGCTATTCACTACATAGGTGGATAAAAAAAAACAATTTATCATAGATTTACTTAAAAAAAAATTTACGGATAAAACTCAATTTTTAGAGTGCATATACATGAAATTGTCATCAATGATAAGAAACAGTAACAAGGGCAACAAAAAGCGAAGATACTGTGCCAATTGATTTGATTTAAATTAAACAAAATGCAGACACTTAAGATACATATTTTTTTTCAATTTTTAGAGTGCATATACATGAAATTGTCATCAATGATAAGAAACTGATACTGTGCCAATTGATTGAAACAAAAATAAATACATATTTTTTTTGACAATAAAAAACTAAAACAATATCAAAATTTTGATGATAAGACTGGTCACTCTGGGTACAAGAGCTTGAGTGTCATACTGGGTCCTTAATTAGTATTCAAAATCTTTCATCTTTGTTGAAATTTCAGTCATATTAATTTTTCAAAACCATTATTTATTGAAATTAATCCATAAATAAGTGAAATGATACAATATTATGAACTCGAAGGAAGAGTCATTGTATTCTTTTGGTAGCTGTTTTTCTATAGAAGTCTTGAGATGTATTATTATAAAGATAAAGGTAGGTAGGTACTCCGATTCCTTTTTATTCAAATTCAATTCAATATTTTTAACAAGAGAATAAAGCGGGAAGGGAGAGAACAGGAGGGAGGGACATAACAATGTACTTTCTCAGTCATAAATTTCAATATTCTATCGTCCATCGTTAGCGTTGGGCCAAGTAAAGCGGCTCTCAGTATGATCATTTTATTATTTCATTACGGTAATCAGAGGACACGTAATTAAATTCCTCGTAGATTTTTCCTGCCGTAAACGCCAGCTAATGTCAGAGTGTTAGTGCGCTACGAATAACTCCGCAGTTTTATTAGTGAACAAAATTATCCGACGTCTTCTCCCATTGTTAAGGCTGTCTGCAGCCGTGTAAATTCGACTAATGTACGAGCTAAGTTAAGAGAAGGAGAAAACACGCTAAGAAATACCTTCGAATCGCATTTTGATTAATGAAACAGTCTACTAATATTTTCACACGCTTAGGTTTGTTCAAGAAAATGAAGAAAATTTAATTGAGTATTGCAGGAAAATTTAATACACTTTCTCTTAGGACTAAATCCTTTGGAATACTACGTGATGTAAACCGACAGGTACGCGGCAATATAGAAAGTGCCCAATCTTTTAAAAGCAAACTTCGCTAGTTTATTAAATGTTATTAGTAGAATCCGAGGATTCGTAGCAACAAGTTCCACGAAATCTTTTCCGGAGAATCCCATAAAGTGATTCGCTTCCACTCAGATACAAACACGAGGTTTTCACGCCAAGTTCATAAAAGGTATAAACGTCGTCATGAAAGTTCAGAATGAGAAA
Organism: Micrasema minimum; assembly: GCA_022494985.1. Classification (NCBI taxonomy): domain Eukaryota; kingdom Metazoa; phylum Arthropoda; class Insecta; order Trichoptera; family Brachycentridae; genus Micrasema; species Micrasema minimum. Next base: position 64,579 of record JAGVSP010000677.1, read on the forward strand.
TAACGTCAGAGAGGAATATGTTACTCGGGTTTGCTTAAGGTTAGAAATTTGAGTGCGGAATAAGTGCGGCCCCACAAAATTTCAATAACGTATTCAACATGGATTGTGAGCGCCATCCCTATGTAAACTGATGAAAGGGAGTATTTATTTCCGCACGAAGGAACTCTAATATTCAGAACTCGTCAGGTTTATAGTTTGGTGGAAAACACTCCGAGACCGCCTAACAAACGGAGGACAGCGATATACTCTTTATAAGGGCCATTGTAACTGAAACATTTTTATGTTACTCCAAAATCATATTTCTTTCTTTCCTTTATTCAATTCTGAAGACTTTATGATAATTTTTATCCACTGCGTCGCTCGTGGAGACTGTAAAAAAGCGCTTCACCCGAATTGGTTACCATTAAAAATGCTACGAGCTACGTCGGCAATTTTCGGCTTTACGCATTCGATCTGCGTAATTTCATCGCTTTGATCGAAGGAGAATTAGATTAACCATTTTCTTTGGCAAAAGAGCTTGAATTAACAGAATTCACTTGGAAAGATATTCACGGTACATAACATGTAAAAAAATGAAAGTCTTTGGGCAATATAAAAGATTCCATTCTCAAAAGTAATTAAGATTAAAAAATATATTTTAAAACAGAATATATAAATTTATTTGCGTCATTAGCGAGAGATAATAATATTTACGAAGATTTCTTATTTATTTCCAGCCAATACGTATTGTTGTGTGTGATTTTGACTTTTATTCTCCATAATTTATTTTGCATAATGTGTCTATGTACACCCTCGAGGCACTCAGGATTACACAATAATGTATGAGGGATGGTTTTAAATAACTAATTTTTTTAAAAGGGTGTTACACATTCAGAAAAAATGTGTTTGATTTATTTACGGTATTTGGTAAATACGAAGTACGTACATACTTACCTGTATTTTGCAAAAACCAACCAATAAAATTTATTCGGTAACCTGTTAAAAAAAGGACCGCAAATTTTTTTTATCTGCAATCAACAATAAAAAAAAATATAGTTGGCTGATGTATCGTTCAGAACCTGATAATTATCGTATTTTTAATCGTATCGTTAATTATTGTTGATTTTTGAGAAGTATTTTTGAAAAAAAATTTTTTTCTCAGTAAATGGATATTTATTTTATAAAAAGTAGGTAAGTATTATATCACCGTAAACAGCAATTTAAACGGCTTCTCCAGTTTGCATATTTGATATACCCAACTTCTATAAATTTCTATGTAAAAAGATTAAAATAACCAATTTTATCTTTCACTTATCTAAATTGATATTTTGGCGGGAAATTTCGCTTCCCGCGCAATGAGGAGAGATTTTTCACAGAAAATCCTTGAATTCCGTTCTCATGTACACGGCAGCGTCTCCTTCAAATTATCCACCCTTCGTTTTGAACATTTACAGACAGGAATTTCCTGCAAACTCTTCGGATTAATCACTAATCACATCATCCACTCACCTTAGTGGCGTAATAGAGGGACTATCTGGAGAGATTTTCAAATAAAATCGAGTTAAAAAATGAAAAAAATATCTTGTGTTTGCACGTTGTGGGTAAAAATGTCGGACCCGACCGACGCGACGCGACGCCTCGAATTCATTTGTATATATTTTTTGAAATCCGGTAAACTGGCTTTTCTGTTGCAGATAGTGATTAACATCAAGAATTATTCTACAGAATGCATATCTTATATGTTTGATAAAAAATTGACGAATTTTCCAGGTAGATACGTGAAAGAATGAAAAAAAATCTGGTTTTTATGAAAACAAATTTAATGACTGATTGCCTAAGAATCTGAAAACTTTTTGTTGACCATGTACATTTGTACATAATTAAGTCTTGATTCTCATTGAAATATTTATAGCAAATTGTAAAATCCACTGATGTAATTAACATTATCTCCAAAACTCTATATAAAATTGAGTGCTATTGAAAGCCTTTTTTTACATATATTATTTATTACAGTATTTCCAAGTATTAGTGCTAATGAGGGAATCCACTGTTTTCTAAAAGTAATTTTTTTCTATAAACTTACTATTTAACTTAAACCAAAAAAAAAATATATTTAATATTTTTTTATAAGTTATTGATGAAGATACGATTTTTTAAAGTTGCCACATTTCAAATACCGCGCTAAATACCAACTATGTACTAACTGCGTCATTTTTGCAGGAGTGACGTCATAAAACGGGTTGTTTAAGGCCATGATATTTCTCCAGCCAGTAACAAAACTGTCAAAAATCTATGCAAACTGAAGCGGTAAAATATACCGTCGACTCAACTGTCATATACTGTTAACAGCTGTTCTAGGTAGACTGAATGGCGGCCATCTTTTTTGCAATAGAAGCTTGTATGTAGATTGTATTACATATTTAAAATGCCATGGAACGCGGCTACCAAAAAAAAACGGAAACCGGAAACACTACACTTAGATACAAGGAGTGACGTCATTGTTTAAGATTTTGAAATAAATGCTGTTTTCAACATTTTTTATTAATTTTTGCGTGCGTTTTTGGGATTTTTCATCCCACTTCAATAATTTTTAAATATTCGTCTAAACGAAAGCATTTTTAAAATTCAACTCCGGGTAGCAGTGGATTTCCTCATTCTGGGGTTTAAAGTAGAATAACAATTTTCCCTACTACCGCCTAGCGAGATTAGACGTCTAGTATTTGGATGATCACACACAGTTATGGATATATTTCCGTCGTGTTTTGATTAAATCCCTTTGATTATTAATCGGCTGCGGAATTTCAAGAAAATAACCCGATTATCGTACCTGTACCCCCGATAAGCCATTCGGAAGTCCCGTAGACGCAATTTTGAAGGGAAAATTATCGACGAATTACCTCCATTACGCGAAGGTCTCTGTTCTTAATAAATCATTAGATGTTTGCGGGACCCTGGTAAATAATTATTAATGTAAGATTAAAACACGGCCGGGCCGTCACAATACATTCCCGCATATTACCCACTAGGAAACAAGATATTTTTGGGATTATAATTAAAGTAATCTTGTGAGGGGAACCCCGCCCTAAAGGGATCATTGTAGGTGAGTAATATTTTATTTAAATAGATTGCGACATTCCACCCTAAAAGTCTGTTTGGAATACATGTAGGTATTTAAAGTAAATACATGATTGAATAATATTTTATTTTATTTTAATATTATCCACGCCCAAAGGGCTTTTACATTACATAATTCATAATATATTGTATGTAATAAGAACAAATATATATAAAATAATAGGGTAGCAAACACATTCTGGTATAACATATTCAATATTTATAATTTAATGTTTTTATATATGCTGCATATTTTTGTAATAAACAAGGATATTATCTATGAAATGAAACACACTTTTTTTTTAAACTACTTTTTTATTTTTAAAGTGCCAACCGGCTTCGGAGATACTATTTTTCACTTTAACATTTTATTTAGCGACTTATTCCTTAATATAAATTTCATTTATAATACTACAAAAGCCCCGAAGAAGGATTAGTATCTCCGAAACAAGTTGGCATTTTAAAAATAAATAAGTAGTTTAAAACAAAAGTGTGTTTCATTTAATAATTATGGAAAACTACGAAGTGAGTGCTACAAACATTAAGTAGATATATATCTCTTTATTTTCCCATATCCTCAGCTGGTGATGCACAGGGCATTGCTTCACCAAAGTATGACGGATATAATATATTTATGTGAAAAACCAAACTCAAATAAATATTAAAACCCGTGACCTCATTCATGGTAGCCTGGTGCTATCCACAGTATCTTAATGGCCCATAACATTTGTAAGGTGCATTATCTCAAATAATCAAATATTTTTGTTACAATTTGACATCTCAACAGAGACGAGAAGTTTGGAAGAGAATATGGATATCTAGGCGTTTACAGGGCTTATGACCTGTCATTGGCTGGGTTAAGTGGCCACTTGATGTATTACAACATTCCCCATTTCACCTAGTATTTGATATGAGTGTTCACATGTGAAGCGTCGCGCCATTTTACTGTATATTGGCAGATACGGATATCAAATACTAGGTGAAATGGGGAATGTTGTAATACATCAAGTGGCCACTTAACCCAGCCAATGACAGGTCATAAGCCCTGTAAACGCCTAGATATCCATATTCTCTTCCAAACTTCTAGTCTCTGTTGAGATGTCAAATTGTAATTATTAGCCCGTAATGGGTGAAATCCAGTTTTTGTCTACAAGTGTTTGGACATACTCAAAATGTTGTTTATAAATATTTTTGTTTTTACAGAAAACTATTATGAATACCTTATAAATGCGATAAAGTACGGGAAGGGACGCAGACGTATGAAAGAGTGTCTGCCAGATAGGATGATAGTGTGAGATGCATACATGCATTCTGTCCCCTCCCCCCTTTTGCCTAAACCCTCCTTAATTGATCCCTTCTCTTCCATGTACCCGCTCCATTGAGACCCTGACTGATCGCGGATGCTCGAATGGATGTCTGGGATGGGGGGCCTGGCGAGGCAGTATGCCGGTCTCCGCACGGGTCGGGTGGTAGTAATTGCTAATACAATGATGGTACATATATAATGATTGGGGTAGAAACTAACGTTTCCCTACTACTGTTAATTTGGGCCGACTCTGGTTGGTTTTGAGTGATTGAAACAATAACAATTTTCATACATAAACTGAGACACTGGTAGGGGCAATGAAAACAATTTTTCGCGTACATAACGTAAATTCATCCGTATTTGTACCACGCTAACAATTGTTAATTCACGATATAGCTTATTGAATAAATTGGTAAAGTTGTGCTGGACTGAAAAAATACTCAATAGTCTCTAAAACAGTCTAAGGAAAGGGTGTGACTTTAAAAAAAACCTAAAGACAATTTTGAATTTGAGGAAATACGTCAAAGGAATTTAACGAATACTGATACACTTGTTTTGAATTTTTCCTGGTCTATTAAATCCTTGTAGGAATCACTATAATTATAATTAAATCCCAGTTTCATGAGGCAGTTATTGTTATCCCCATTCTTGGCAGACCACTAAGCTCGTCGCTTTTTACTGTCATAATTACCTTATAACAATGTATTTAACGAACCAAAGAAAAAGGCTCGAAGGGTTCACTTTCATAACATGGTACTCATTATACAAAATTACATAAGTTTTAACTAAACAAGATTGTTAAAAAATACAAGCTAAGCTCTCGGAAAACGAAATTGAGGAAAAATTTAAAACAAAAATAGTACATAATGATTTAGTGTATGCTGACAAAAATACGTTGAGTTTTACAGGAGAATATAATGAAATATAAGGCTTTTAGTATTTTCATTTTTTATTTAACTACGAGGCCCAATTTTACAGAGTGGAATAACATTACCCATGCTTTAGACTTAGACAAATCACATTTCATTTTTGTGATCGGTGTCACAGGCAATCGAACTCGGAGTTTCTGTGGTTCGGAGCTGGAGTTTGATTTGATTGTACATTGGTGAAAAATATTCTGCGTATTAGCAACTTAATAAAAATATTATTATTGTTAGTCAAAGTGTTAGGTTTTATGCGATTTTAATATTTCTTTTCCTAACATAATAATCAATTTTAAGATCACTATTTAAAATTACCTTTAAGGCACGTGCAATGTGCCCAATAAAAAAAACTTATAAACAACATTTTGAGTGTGTCCAAATACTTGTAGACCGTAGTTTTCCAAATTTTGTAGACCAAATTTCTCGTCTCTGTTGAGATGTCAAATTGCAAAAAAAATTAAATTAAAATGCTTTTTTAAGAAAAAAAATATTCACATATTACTGAGATAGTACTTTATGACATTATTACGAAAGTCACATGTCATAATCGTCATCGGCGAAAGGGTTTTATTTCTTAAAGCACGAAGAATTTATGAAGAATTTTCTCCCTTTCAAAAAAAATAACTTACCATATTACATGTTTATGTAGGTACCCTCGATACATTTCCAAGGGACATTTTAAATATGTATCTAGCGGAGATAAAAGTTTTGGGTGTTTTATGACTTGCAATTTTTTTACAATACAAGTTCTGACAGGTGATGTGTTTAATATTAAAATGGTCAAAGTGTTCTTTTTGGAATTGTATTGTTTTTCTTGTCCATAACTCACTTATATTTTATTCACGTGTTTTTTCTTTTCTTTCAAACTGTCTGATATTATCAAAATATGACTTTTGTTTAAATGTATATACATATTATGCATGTTTCTATGGTAATATGAACAAACTATGTTATTTTTAGCAAATTATGAAGAGAAAACTTTTTAATTTAGCTTTTTTTGTAAAATTAATGTTAATAATATAGGATGCTAAGATGATACATTTTTGTACCTAATGGATCCAACAATTTAGCCACCGCACCTTGATATAAATTTTAATGCTCAAATTTAGAATAAAAAAAAAACACTATTTTGATAGTTCAACACATTGGAAACGCTGAAAAAGCTACAACAATATCTCATTGTAAGAATAAAAAGTATTTATTTGTTTATCTTCATTAAAACACGATAACAGCGGCCTTCGTAGCGTAATGGCTAAGACGCCGGACTCACGATACGAAGGTTCCGACACAAAGGTAAAAAGTTATTTTTCTCAAGCCTGGGTGTTTCTGAAGTTGTTCCCCTCTGTAAATGGGCCTCTTGGGCTGTTGAAGTGGTTAAATAAAATAAATAAACAGCCATAGTAAGAAACTCTTGAATTTTTCAGACATTCATCTGATTTTAAAAACCATTCTGTATGACACTTAAAAACTTAATAATTCTGCGATAGTTAAGTACGTAGAAGCAACAAAACGGTTTTTAAGCAAAACTTGTTGCTCTTACATACAGCTTCGTGTTACCGTTGGTTGAATGTGATAGCTGGCAGGTTTTTGTATTTCTTCCAATTGCTTTATTCGCTCTTATTTTCAAAGGCACGTCTCATAATCCAGTTTTGTTCTCGCGGTTGAGTTTCTTCTATGGGAACATGAACTTACAAGAGGATGTGAGGAGATTGTAAACTGTATTATGTTCCAGTTAAGTGCAGAATATCCCATCACATCATAAAGTATATTAACTCAAGTGAATATTATGCATCAAAGGTGTTCATTAAATAATATTAAGTTTCGTAGATATTTATGAAATAATTTACAACCTGTCATTATTAACGTGTGAACGTTTCGTGATATCGTTATCTTGATGTTTTTATTTGTCTTTATTTTCCCTTATCCGCACCCAATGATGCGTAGGCTACTGCATCGGTATACCCAAGTGCAGTGTACCTATATTAATAATTTTACCTCCAGCCAAGCGATCGGCCGCCAGCTCCCGCGCATCCTCCCAAGTCAAGTCCACGTCCCGCAGCTCTGACGCAAACTGCCGACGAATTGTCAACAGTGGACGACCGGGACGCCGAGAACCTGATGCCTTGTAAAATAGCAAGCATGGTTAAGGCTCTCGGGAGGCATACGTAGTATATGGCCTAGCCAGCCGAAACGCCTTTCGCCGGATGACAGTAGATACCAAGGGTTGCTGTGTCCGTTGCCTCACCTCTGTGTTCCTTACAAAGTCAAACCACCGCACACCTAAAATTCTTCTAAGACACCTATTCTCAAAACTAATCTCAAATCAAATCCAAGGTATCACACATGAAATTAATATGTAAATAAATATTTCATGGTAACCCCCTATGGGAATGGAACACGCGACAACATGCACGTTAGCCAAATGCGCTAAATGTCTAATCCTAATACCATCTAGAAAATCAGATATTTTTCAACATTTTGAGTGTGTTCAAATTCTTGTACACAAATCTGGACTTATCCCATGACGGGAGTAGGTATATATTTGATTTTTATATCTCCACAGAGATGAAGTGGAATTTTTTCGAATTCGGGAATATGGATACTCAAGCGTATTCGGATATTCTGTAGAGATAAAAATCAAACAGATATTTTTCGTTTTTAAGTGCGTTCAAAAATTGCTATTAAAATAAAATATCTGTAAAAAATCGGTAACCACTTGATATAATTACTGTACTCCTAGTAAATTGAATGTTGAACCGTATTAAGTTAAAAGTTAATAAACGAATAAATGTGCGTGTATTGAAAATTTGGTAGGTAGTAGCGGTAGCGAGATATAAAACACTTGATTATTTACAATTATTTATTTATTTATTTTTACGGGGGTTCGGTCGTGTAGAGCGAATTGATTATGAAAGAACGGCTGAAAGAATATATGATGCGAGTGTGCCTGGATGTAGAAGTCGAGGAAGGCCGAGAAAGACGTGGCATGATCAAGTTAAACAAGTGTTTGAAAGTGGGCATGTGACAAGTTGTAATAATCGACGAGTGTGCATGAGAGGATGTATGAATGTGGAGGAAGCAAGAGAAGTATGCCAGGACAGAGTTGTGTGGCGTTCAATCCTCTCTGCTTACCCCTTCGGAGAAATGGCGTGATGGTTAGTTAGTAAGTTTTATAAATTTTATTTAAGAAAAAAAACTTTCTTAAGATGTTCGGTAGTGTTAATACATTTCTGAAAACGCTTAATTTTGTTGTTAGTGTGATTTCTGCTGTAAATACAAATTGACGTTTTGTTATCTGCTTAATTGTTAAGTTTACGACTTTTTTATCATTAGTACTGTGTTGATTTTTTTCGCAAACGTGCAGCTATATTATTTGTCCGTATTTGTTTCTCCTAAGCGAACACAACCTAAGCTTTGCAATGTTGCATTGTATGTTTTCAACCTAGTTCCAGTACACAAGCTTTCACGAGGCGCTTATTGTCGCCAGCTCTTGTATGAAGCACAGCCTATTGAAGCTAGCTCTAGCCAGACATTAGACAAATTGATCGTGAGAAGGGTTGAAACCTGAATCCTTCGTTTTCCCGATTAACTCCTAGTTCCACTATCATGTCTGTAAGTTAGAGATAACTGGACGTTAGACTCATCGTTTTGTTAGGGGTAAATCATCTCTTTTCATTAGGGGTAGAAAATGCCCATTGATCGTGCATGTCTGGAGGGGTTGAATGGAAATAAACCGCCCCTAAATTCAACTTAACCCTCTTTTGGAGGATTGCAACGGGAAGATGCTCAAACAAATCCCACAATAATGATAACATACTTTGTAATTGAGACAAATTATATAACTAGGTGACAAACGATCAAAAATACGACCAAAAGGAAAAAAAAAAATTCTAACCCAAAGGATAGGATGTAAGTAATGTGTTTAATTGCAACTGTAAAAAAATAAATAAACACTATTATTATTATTATTATGGATAATTTATATAGCGCCGTTTTCATATAAATATTACTCAAGGGCGCTTATATATATGTATATAAACCACACTTCCGCACGTGCCCTTAGGCTAGTGCAGTGACAACATCCAAAATATAATATTATTTAGGCGTTTACAGGGCTTATGACCTGTCATTGGCGGGGTTAAGTGGCCACTTGATGAACTACAACATTCCCCATTCCGCCCATCATCTGACAACCATATATGACAAATTTTTGAAACTACTATATACCTACACCAATAAAGATAGATTGCCAAAAATGCTTAACAATCTTCTCAACATATGTCAATAGAGAGAAAAAATATTTAAAAATGTTAAAAACTGTCGAAAAACCAACTCAAATGTGGATACTTCTGTACAAACTCAAAATATATAGTAGTTTCAAAAATTTGTCTTATATGGTTGTCAGATGATGGGCGGATGTAGTATAATATTATTACTTAAACTATGTATGTCAAGACAGTTGAATGAATAAAATAATGTAGGTGCAATAAAAAAAAACTCAAACAAACACTTGATTTCTAAATTGACCAGTTTTAAATACTCCGATTTTTTTCTTTTTATGAACTAAATATATTAAAAAATTTAAAAAGCACGAGTTGTTTTCTTTAAAACATTAAATATGCTGCAACATATTAGGTATGTACTCCTTCCACGAAAATAAACAACAAATACTCATTTATCTTATACCTATAGATCTGAAAATGTCATTTTATTGTTTGTAGAATTATTCATGATTTCAAAAGAATCTTTCTTTAATTTCAGGAGCCGTGCTTTAGTGGGAAGTTCAAACATTGAAATAAGGTAAGCCCATAAAGAAGCCAATATAACTGTCCTAATGTTGTTATGTATGATAAAAATATTGTGAAATAAAGTTGGAAGAGAGACATGAAATTTTATAAAAATAAATATACTTATATCTATAGATATATTTGAAACATTTTTTTAACTTTAGGAAAAAATCTTTACTAAGTAGTTTTTTAAAGAAACATATTTTTTTTTTTTTTTTTTTTTTTTTTTTTTTATTGTTAAAAGAAATCTATGCAATCTTATGATATTTGCACATATTTCAATTTGTTAATACTATTTTTAATAAAGCCTAAGCGGCTTGTGCTTGAAATTGTTTTCCCTGAGTTCTATTAGGCTACTAGATTTTATCCACGACGGACTCGCGTTACTAATATTGTTTATATCTGTAGATAGACGAATAAATTTGGAATAATAAGAATATTTACTCGTGTAGGGGATCTGACATTGCATTGGTACACAAGTGCAGAGATCCGGATAACTGCAGAGTGGTATTACAGTATGTATTTACATATACTATACAATCTATACATGGTATAAAAAAACTCGTGGTACAACCCGAAGACTGGTGAATTTACATTATATTTGGAGTCGTATTTGTAATATGACTTTTGAATTCAGGTAGATTTTTTTTTCTTCTCAGAAAACCTTGGATTAGTACCGCAGATTAATTAAAATTGCATATATTCTTATTTTAATGCGTTTTTTTTTTTTAACGAATAGTATTATAAATTTGACTAAATAAATTATATTTGATTAAAATTTACAAAAACTTGTCTAAAAAAAATCAGCTTCTTAATTAATTGAACGGGTTGTGGTCTAGTGGTAGATTCGGGGATTCCGGATTAGAATCTCAAGGTTCGAATCCCACTCCAGCACAACTTATTTCCTGCTTTCTGACACAGTTATTTCCGACTATTTGAAAGCAGCCCGAAAAGGAAATATTTAAATATATCATAAGAACTCAAATGTTTCTTTAATAATAAAAAAAAAAAAAATTAAAAAAAAATTCTCTAGAACTATGGGTCAATATGGTTTCCAAATATTGATGTAGATTCACTGGTTTCCCGCTTGTACATCGAGTTTTGTTACACGGTGTAGATATTTATCCATTTAACAGCTTTTCAAAAATTTTATCTGTTGATATATCTAAATATATACAATGCAGTAATGTATTCTAGAACATACCTATGTAGTATTACCTGTATGACAGTCAATTCATAATAAATTAAAAATTTAACGGATAATCCTGACTTGGAGCATGCACTGGAAGTGGCCGATCGCTTTTTTTTTGGATCGCTTATGATAACGTAAAAAATAGTAAAAATTGTTCATGCAAAAACAGGATCATTATTAATATATTTTTCTAGTCGTCCAAATTATTGGTAAAAATCCAATACTCGTAAATAAATATTTATAAATTCGCGATGCGCGTTGGTACCTAAAGTGGAAAATAAACAAAGGAATAAATTTTGTTAGTGCTGATACGATGGGAAAGAGAGTTCAGAACCGAGATAGGTCAAAAGCAAGGCAGGAAATGAGGTCTCCCAGTCGGGAAGATACTTCCGGTAGTTGACAGTGCCCCACCTGCTCCGTCTCGAGCCGCCCCTGGTGCCACCAAAAATCACAGAAGCCGAGAAGCCCTTGAAAAATGTAGCACAGAGGCGGTAAATGGGTTTTACATTTTTTTCCAGAAATGTTGGACAAAAAATCTAAGATCGAAAAAAATGTCATCGCAAAGGAGGCTACAGTTCTTTAAAGCAAATAAAACTTTACAATATTTTCTCGTACCTACTTGCATGATCCTTGAATTATAATATTTATTGTGTCAATAACTGTTGTTTTAAATTTTATATAGCAAGGGTAGAACGTACTAGAATGGTTTTAATCATTACCAAAATTAAAAGCTGTGGCCGAATTACAACATATTACATATTAAGATTTTTATCAGTCTCCGTATTTTTGAAGCATAAGATTTTAATAAAACTTACTTCAAAATAATTGAAGAACAAGTAGCAAAATGAATTATATAAATAAATTTATATTATTCATTCAATATACATTAAAAAAAATGTAATTGGTATTTAAAATTTACGATTTTGCCATTCAGTATACAGGGCGTCCCAAACTTATGGGACATGAAGGGGAAGTACCTTAAATATCGTAGATAGTGTATTTTGCTGAAAGAAGACTTTATGTTACTTTTAAAAGTTAGTCATTCTGCATTCATAGATTTTCTAAAAATTACTTGCTTCGTCTGGGAATCGAACCGACTTAAATGTCCAAAAAAAATCACCCTACTTTTATGATGCCAATCGAAAGAATAGCTAAAAAATAACAACTTTGCTTAAGTAACATAGTATTTTAAAAGAAAGGAACAACGTAAAATGATTGAGTCAGGCGATTTGCGTAAGACAAGAGGGATCACATTTCGAGCATTTAATTAATTAATTTACAAAAAATACTTACTTAATTGACTGCGGCACTTTCATGTATGTTCCTTTTTTTTAATTTGATTAAAATTGATTAATTTCATGCCCGATTCCAGACGAAGCAAGTAATTTTTAGAAAATCTATGAATGCAGAATTACTAACTTTTAAAAGTAACATAAAGTCTTCTTTCAGCAAAATACACTATCTACGATATTTAAGGTACTTCCCCTTCATGTCCCATAAGTTTGGGACGCCCTGTATATTATTTCGTAAAAAAAATGTTGAAGAAATTGTTTTTTATAAATATTTCATATTGTTTTTACCGCATAATAGTGGTAGCGCATTGTCCGCGTACATGAGGTAGCATAGTTCGTTCGCAGCATTGGGGGCGCATTTCCACCGTACATGAGGTAGCAGGTTCGATTATTTACATGAAATATTTATTTAATTTTTAAAAAAAAAAAAATTGATAAATGTGTGATCTTGGACTGGCGATGAAGCATAAGACTAATCATCTTCTTTTCATGTAACAAATAATCAAAATTTCAGTGCACTTGGTGTACCAATCCAGTGCCCTATGCATAAGGGTATTAGTAGTTTATTTAATTAAAATTAAAATAAAACTATGTTTTTAAATCATTGAATTATCTCTAATTCAACCATTTTACAAAACTCTTTCAGCTAACAACTAAAATGGTTTAGTTAGTCTGTAAAGTTGAGATTTTGCAAAGTTGGGTGTAATTAAAAACTCACCTACGCGAAACGAAAGTCCTACTAAGTAAGGTCGATTCTGTTTCTGGCATGGTTAGAAATTTCCTTCAACTTTGTTACCTGTTATGAGTATGAGTTTCACAAAGTTATGGGTTTGGGATTTTAGTGTATTCAAAAGAAGAGTTTTTTGCAAAGTTGGGTGTAATTAAAAACTCACCTACGCGAACGAAAGTCCTACTAAGTAAGGTTGATTCTGTTTCTGGCATGGTTAGAAATTTCCTTCAACTTTGTTACCTGTTATGAGTATGAGTTTCAAAAAGTTATGGGTTTGGGATTTAATATTCAAAAGAAGAGTTTGTGGTGTTTAAATAAATTCTAGTGTAATTGATTGGAAAGTAGTTTTGGCGAGAACAAAAATAGAGTGACGTACGAACGTACGTGAATAAACAAAAAAATGACATTTTTTTTGTTTCTTTAAACAATGTAGGGATAAATGAATGCGTCTTACCACATTTTTTTAAAAACGTCCATTTGGTTTTATAGGGAGTTTTTTTTTAAAAGTTGATAAATCATACACCTGTTAAATCAGAAGAGTTAAATCAGTGCAAAAGTTAATTAATGTTTGTAAACATTTTTTATTTTTTATTTTTATTAATTTAAAAAAAATTGAATTCTATCTGTACTCTACTCGACACGTCGCACCACAAATACCAAACTTCTTCTTCTTCTTCTTTCGCCACGTTCGCTCCTATGTGGAGCATGTGGACATCACTAGATCCCTCCAGGAGACCCTGTCACCAGCCAGCTCTCTCGCCTCCTCCCACGTCAGGCCCGCATCCACCAGCTCCGCCGAATACATCCGTAGGATGGTCATCGACGGTCTGCCAGGACGGCGGGATCCTGCAGGCGTAAAGAGAGGCGGCTCGGGTTCAGGCTGTCCCGAGGCATCCGGAGTACATGCCCAAGCCAGGTCCATCGCCGCATCTTCACGACTCCAGTTATTGGAGGTTGCTGCGCCCGTTCCCTAACTTCAGCGTTGGTTATGATGTTAAACCACCTAATGCCTAGAATCCTTCTCAGACACTTATTCTCGAAACCCAACATACTAAACTTCACTAGCTCAAAAATGTAAACTCTTTAAAATTGAATATCTCGACGTAGGAAAATGGTAGAAACATGTTTTTTGGACAGAAATGTGGCGGTCGCGGTATTAGTTTGTGTAACGGGGTATTCTCATTGATTTTATTGATTGATTGATATGGCATTTATTTTGTAGAGCTCCATAATATCTCATGTTAAAATCAAAAAACGATTTTTTTGGTTCTACGTGATTTTATTATCAAGTTAGTGACAATTGTCGGGAAAGAAATCAGAAATTTAGTAAAAATCCACAGATGTTCCTCTCCCTATTCTTAAAAAATGTAACTAATAAGCCAATATTGTATAAAATAAGATGTAAATGTTTCAACGCCACAGTTTGATAATGCCCTTACGAGGCGAAACACTTGTCACTAACTTGATAATAAAATCACGTAGAACCAAAAAAATCGTTTTTTGATTTTAACATAAGAGGGTATTCTCAGTTAAATTTCGACAAATTAAAGCTTAGTGCAGTATAGCATTCAAGGTGCGATGTGTAATGTGTAATCGCGTAAGACGTACCTAATGCAATATAGGGAACAGGATTTAGGAGGTATTTAACTATCCATTACCGATACCCCCCGCATTCAATTTGTGCTGATGTACGGAAAACGTGTTTTAAACACATTAAACGCATAAATGTATTTAGTCAGATTTTAACTTTATCTACTCGCATATAAAAAGGTTTAACGATTGATTGTTTTATTATGTTTTTCAATCGAAAACATGTCATGGCTCTGTAAAATATTTATTCAATAATGCTATTACTTGCTTACCTTATTTTGTATGTTTTATTATACATCATCATCATCATACCATATCCAGGCCAAGCGATCGGCCACTAGCTCCCGTGCATCCTCCCAAGTCAAGCCCACGTCCCGTAGCTCTGACGCAAGCTGCCGACGAATTGTCAACAGTGGACGACCAGGGCGCCGAGAACCTGATGCCTTGTAAAATAGGCAAGCATGGTTATGGCTCTCGGGAGGCATACGTAGTATATAGCCTAGCCAGCCGAAACGCCTTCGCCGGATGACAGTAGATACCAGGGGTTGCTGTGTCCGTTGCCTCACCTCTGTGTTCCTTACAAAGTCAAACCACCTAAAATTCTTCCAAGACACCTATTCTCAAAACTCAGAAGTCTGCCATCTTGGGCCCTGGTTAGGTGCCACGATTCGCAGCCATAGAGGAGAACAGGTGTGATGCAGGAGTTATAAAGGCGGCATTTTATTTTTACCGAGTAAACATCCGATCTCCAGACAGCTTTCATACTGTTGAATGCGGTGCCCGCTACTCCAAGCCGCACTCCCAGTTCTACAAATCAATGACCCTAATATTTTTATATCGATCACTACGAATTAGTAGGTATGTATGTCAAAAACAAAATTAACCTACAATTTGACTCTCAACGATGTCGATGAGACGAAAAGTTTGGGCGTTTACAGGGCTTATGACCTGTCATAGGCTGAGTTTACCCATCAACTTGGCTGCGTCAACCTTCCAAACGTCGCGTCGTGTTTATGTTGACATGTCAAATTGTAATTTAATATTAGCCCATAATGGGTGAAATTTAGTTTTTGTCTGCATGTATTTGCAAGTATTTGGACACATTAAAAATTAACACCTTTTTCACGTTACAAAAATTCCCCAATGCAAATTAAACCCAAAGCACATATTATATGAATTCATTTATTAACCGCCGGATCACAAATATATACTTGATATTGAGAAAAACTAGTTTTGGTTTGTTAGATTTCACCAGGAATTGAATCCCGAACATCTGTAATTTGGTGTCTTAGCCACTACACTTGGTGGCCACCAATATAACTGTAAGAATACAAATACTTAGCAAAAAGGACGACTTGCTTATTTGGCTGAGATTTTTGGTTCAGTTGGATGAAAAAATAAATTGCCAGATAAAAAAGGATTCTCCTGTTCCATCAGACATAATGAAGTTGAAGTCTGACGAATGAGAAGACTTTATACACATCATTTCACGAGTTAATGTAATTTATTTCCCATTTGCATTTTTGCGTGCTAAAGTGTGCATCATTAGGGATATGTTCCCTCCCCGAGTTTCACGTCCATGAATAACGTTCAACACACTAGAAAATGTATCTCACGAAAAATTCATTATGACGAAACATTTCGGAATAACTAAAGCCGTAAAAAAAAAAACCTAGCCTTGTAGGTAGCTATTAAGCAATTTTTAAGTCCAAACTATGGAGTGGTCTTAACAATGCCAACTAAATCAACGCGTCTAAAGTTATTTCCATATAAACATCTAATAGGCGTACCTAGGCGGCATTGGTACACTAGGCGTAAAGTTCTATCATCACATACGCAACACTATGAACATATATGTTAGATTCATTTCTCAAAATATGCTGGGAGTTTTAACTTTCAGTAGTAAAATTTCTTATCATAAATGCTAATTGAATTTTGATGATTCAGCAAATCAGTCAGAGATTCAAAAGTAATAATATGAAGTATATATTAATTACCCTAAATGTTTTTAATTTTATTGATTAGTGGATAGAAAAATTTATCTCACGAAAAATTCATTATGACGAAACATTTCGGAATAACTAAAGCCGTAAAAAAAACCTAGCCTTGTAGGTAGCTATTAAGCATTTTTTAAGTCCAAACTATGGAGTGGTCTTAACAATGCCAACTAAATCAACGCGTCTAAAGTTATTTCCATATAAACATCTAATAGGCGTACCTAGGCGGCATTGGTACACTAAGCGTAAGTATGATCCGAATAATCAAGATACACTGCACTTGGTGAGCCAAACATAAGGTGCTACAAATTAACATGAAGGCAAGATGATCAGTCTTACTCTTGAGTCTTGTGCGCCAGTCCGTTGGTATTATATAAATATTATTTTTGTGCAACAAAGGTCAAATAGAAAAAATACAGATCCAGGGGTAACTTAACAACTTGCCGTGCAGCTGTCAAAATTTCAAAACATTTTTTCTCTCTGGTTTGTAGAGTAAAGCGTAAAGCTGTGATTGGTTGATACGCGATTGGGTTACGCCTTCATTATGTATTGTCAAATTTCGCTTTTCAAAATCTATTTGATTTTAAATTATTTTATTTAACCTAACCTATCATTAACCTACTGTATAAATTTCATAACCTATATAAAGGATATTGCTTTTAAATAGCCATTTGATTTAAATTATTTTATTAAACCCAACCTATCTTAACCTACTGTAATTGCATAACCTATTATCTATGGATTTAGCAATAGACTAGTCCTCATAAAAAGCACGGCAAGTTGTTAAGTTACACCCAGATCCAACAAAATAAAGCAACGAGAATAATTCTGAAGCATAACAGATATTAAAAAATTAAGAGAATGTTGAAAGATCTTGGTTGGATATCCGTGAAAAGAAAAGATTGATTTAAATACAATGGTGTTTATTCATAAAATGCCAAATGGTTTTATAACAATGCCAGATTATTTTATGACAAAGGTTCAGTTTAACCGCAACACCCATGAGTATAACACCAGAAATTCAAAATAATTTAAAGACAATCAATAGACCTAAGATGTGTACTCAGAACAGCATAATGTACAAAGGATTCAAAAGGTATTATGAACTACCGGAGACTGTCAAAGAAATAAACGGATTAAATGAATTCAGAAGCAACCTTAGTAAAATACTAATGTAATAATAAATATTAAGATGAAAAAAAAAATATATGCAAATATTAGCTGTAAGAATTTTTTTATAGTTAAATAAAAATGTACAAACAAATAAGAAAATTTATTAAAAACTTTGAAAATATTGGAAATCACCAGAAAAAAAATCACAAGTAAAGGTAAAATTTAATTTATTATGAACCTTCCCAACAATATTTACTTGAGTTTATTAAAAATATATTCAAACAGTTTTCTTGAAATATTTAATTTTGCTGCTTCTTCAAAGGCCGTCGAATATTTTTTTCTTATGAGGTACGGAAGAATGATTTCAGCATTTCAATTTGATCCGCTTTGTAATAAGCGACGTATTTTTGCGAAAATGATTCCGTCAATAATACTAAAAGCTTGTCAGAAAAAAATAACATTACGAAAAGCCTTCTTATTCAAATAAATTAAAATGTAAATACTGTTTACCTACTGCTGATTTCGACTTCAAAAATATCAATTTATTGAAAAAATAACCGTCGGTTTCTGATTATTTGATATAAATCATCATCACTTTCATTATATACTGTATAATAAAAATTATTATCTTACTTTTATGTAAAAAATAATCAAGATGCATAATAAAATAATAAATAATTACACAAATTGATGTATCAAATTATCCTTTGCCCCACGAGATGCTGGCAAGTGTAAGTAATAAAAGTGCCTCTTAAAAAAAATTCATATATTTACTTTAATATTGACCTCTTAAGGATCGAACTCGTGCAAACAAACGTGATAACGACCTTACCTCGTGTACTCGTATAAAACATCAATAAATTGATTTAACATTGCAATACAAAACCACAAAACGTCTTTAAATACATCACATCGCATTTTTATTTGATTGTCATTTTATTTGTTCATATTATTCGGATCATGACGCTTTTCAAAATTATTGATACTCTTAATGTACCTAAGTAGCTAAATGTAAAGATAAGTATAATAACTGAATGAATACATTTACTCTTTTCATCCGATAAAGGGTATTGTACCCAGTTGGTTTGCTAACACCTCCAATAGCTTAAGTGTCGATCAACTTTTTCATACAAGATAACGTACATTGCCTTCTTGAATCCGAGTTACCGGCAACTTTCCCCATACGGAGCTTGCCGTAAATCGTAGGTTTACTGGGTGTTAAAAAAGAAACGCGTTGTATCGCAGATTTTACATGATAAGTAACCGTTGATCAAGTTTGGTATCCCCACAAAAAACAGATTTATTTACGACGCTTAATTGAGAAAATAGAAAAATATCATTGCATTGTTTTTCTATCTAATAAGATTAATGTTTTTATATTTAAGATTTTTGATAAGGTTTTCAGTACCTTAACCTGTAGGCTTGAGAAAATTGATATATCTGTGGCTCTTGAGAATCAAAATCTCAACCCATATTCGACGTATTTATAAATATAAACTTATTTAATATGTGTATGAAGGTAGGTATAATCAATATAGATAATCAATAGAGATAAGGAATTATTTAAACGTCTTTCAGGAACCAGTTTGTATTACCAGTACTCATATATGAAAATTATCGTACCAGCTGGTAATACAAACTGGTTCCTGAAAGACGTTTAAAAAATTCCTGAAAACTCTGAAATTATTAAAGTGAATTTTAATATTATATTGGATCTTAAACCAAACATCCGAATTCATATAAGTACTACTACTTTTCGTTATCTGCACTCAATGCTGCATAGGGTACTGCATCGGTACACCAAGTGCAGTGTTTATCGATCATATTAAGTGCTTAGTAAAAATATTGAAACAAAACTGTGTTTTTCGTTGGCCCGGTATTGTTGGCTAAAACATTTACTGTGTTATTTTTCCATGCCATTTTCCATTTCCTGCTTTACTCCACCCTATATATCCAATATTCAACCCCTGTGAAATCTCTATAACGTACTACGTGACAGGTTACACCCGGAGGCTGTATTATACTACAAAAATGTATCCTTATTCAACGTCGTTTCGATTTACGTTTTCTGACAACCTGTCATTTAGCATACGCTTAGTGAAAAGCTAACCTTTCAGTAAACTGAAAATAATCAAGTTTAAAATTTTGATTTGTTTTGAAATAAACAAAAAAAAGAAGCTTTTAGAGATCATCATTTTGCAATATTTTTTTTTAAAAATTAAATATAAATTATTGTGAATGAACTTCTGTCCTGACTATCAGCGCCTGCAGCCTGCAAGCAGCTCACAGTTTTGGTGGAGGGAGACCGTCCACAGGTGAACCATGAGGAGTCAGGCAGCATCATCACCCTCAGTTGGGCACGAGTTTGAGAGCCATAGAAAAAAAAGTATAAATAGCGTTTTAGAATAAAATCGTCTTTCTTTCAAAAAAGTTAATGAATTTATACACCAATATTGAATATTATTTTATTGCTTGCTTACTGTAGATATTTAGAATCCAAAATACTTGTAATGAATATGCACCCAATATAGATTTCTATAATAATATCGCGCTTAAACAATGTAAATTGGCAATAACAAATTTACTCCTAGCCCATAGAACGTCATGTTTTGGATGAAAAGATATTATGTTTATTTATGTTATTGTTTATTTTCAATATCATTTATTTTATTTTTATTTCTTATATAACATTCTTATAACTTTTTTTTAAATGTAAGTAGTTCATAAGAACTTGATGTTAAATTGATGTGTTTTTCATACATTTTATGTAAACAGGTACAATTGTACCGTATATAAAATAAAAATAAATAAATATTGTAAAATAGCGTAAGAATATCGCAGTATTGATGCTGAAAACTCAATTTCACTTATACCGGAAATTCTTTAGTCAAAAGTGGTTGAAGCTTGTCAATTTTATTTGGATTGGGGCATTGATGCTGATAAAGAAAATGAGCAGGAGAATCGCTATTTTTTACAATCTCTCTCTTTTTGCATTGTTGAATCATTGGTTTATTTTACTGTAATTTTTCTTTTACAATTTTTATAACTGGAAAAATGTTCCTACACATATTGTTTTACACGTTGTATCCCATTTTTACGAATAACTCATTACAACATGTTTTTGTTATTATGTAAAATATCATTCTGACAGAAGAAAATGAATACGTATTGTGCTTTAAATTATGAATGTGGTTTTTTAAGTCGCGTGAATATAACTTGATGATAATTTAAAGGGGTTGTTCGTAGCTGGTGTTGCCATTGTAAATCAGAGGTAATAAGAGTAGGAATTCTTAGTAATACTTACTTTACTAAAAATAAAACATACCGTAAAAAGGAAAAATAACAATTCTGTAGAATTGAATTGAATGTATTTTTAAATTATTTTCAAAAAAAAAAAAAAAGGGTTATCAGAATAATACTATATATTATTATTTTTTCACCATTTCCAAGTAAAGCATTAGTACGTCTCGTATAAATGAGGATTTAATTTTTTAATATTTTTTTTTAAGGTATATATTATATTATTAGGCGTTGGATTTACATCCAAGTAACGTACACTTTTTTGCTGTTTATGGATTGAATATAAAAAATGCCCGCCTGTAAACTAAAAACCATGTGATTTTCATATTAATATTTCATGTGTGATACATTGGACTGGTACTGAAGCGTATGACTGATCACCTTACCTTCATGTAATAAAAATGATCAAGATACTCTGCACTTGGTGTACCGATGCAGTGCCCTTATGCACCATTGGGTGCGGGTAAGGAAAGTAGTAGTAGATATTTATTTTTTGACGCGTTGTGAAAACAGTCATCTTTTGAGTTTTATACTGATTCAAATTAAAGTACAAAAACTAGAGTTGTCAATAAACGATGATGATAAATAAAATGGATGTTCGTTTTTTTGTATGTAAAAGTAAGTTTTCTTACTTGTTATTTTTCTTTCCCATGCCTTGTCAGCATTTTGTAGCTTCATGCAGCGTGTTACACTTCCATTTTTTCTATTTCAAAATATAACAATGATACGTTAAGAAATGGCCCTCTTAGGAAAACAATTACATTACGCTTTTGAAAATAATACCTATCTGTCTTCTTTAAAGTAAATGCCTTTTTTTATCAAGATGTATTTCTTGTGGAACTCAACAGATACCGGTGTAAAAAATGTAAATGTAAAAGTGTTAAGAACCTTTTCATAATAATAAATATAATGTTGGTATGAATTTATATTTCGTAATACAATGAAATGTCCTACCATATCTTTGAGTATATCTTTAGTACATATCTTTGAGTCATTCAACTCAAAGATGTTTGTATATCCAACTTCGGGGACTGATTCAATTAACTGAATTATGGAAATGCTAGCGTATTTTTTAGTATATCTCTTGTACTTTAAATTCAAAGTTCTATCATCACATACGCAGCACTATGAACATATATGTTATATTCATTTTTCAAAATATGCTGGGAGTTTTTAACTTTCAGTGGTAAAAATTCTTATCATAAATGCTGATTGAATTTTGATGATTCAGTAAATCAGTCAGAGATTCAAAAGTTATAATATGAACTACATACTAATTATCCTAAATGTTTTAAATTTTATTGATTAGTGGAAAGAAAAAAAATATATCGAAAAATCGTGGTAAAAAGAAAAATATTCTGTAGACAATCTGTCCGCCTCGTGGCATAGTGGTAGCGCGTTTGGCTACTGTGCATGAAGTCGCGGGTTCGATTCCCGTAGGGGGTTAACATGAAATATTTATTAACATGTGGTTTCATATTAATATTTCATATGTGAAACCTTGGACTGGCAATGAAGCGTAAAACTGATAATCCCACCGTCATGTAATAAAAATTATCAAAATACACCGCACTTGTTGTCTTAATGCAGTTCCCTATGCACCCATTAGGTGCGGGTAAAGGAAACTAGTAGTAGATATCTTATTTATATAACAATAATTTACAGTGTACAATGTACTGTGATAATTTGTATGAGTAGATTGGAAGCTTATTATCTACTTATACTTATAAAAATAATTAAAAAAATAATAAATAAAAACGTTTTTATTCCTAAACTTAAGGTGGTAAGTGCAAGTCCCAAGGTTCATATAAATAATATATCCCAAGCAGTTTTATTAGTGTAATATGTCTTATCTAAGATATTTTTTTAAAAATGAAATGTTAGAAAAAAATAGTACAACTATTGTTTTTTTAAATCATAATATCTTCTAAAGTTGATGTTTTTTATTGTACAGCCCGTAAATAATAAATACAGACTGTCTCTTGGGAAAAAAAGGAGGAATATTGCTGTAGTTGGTAATTCCAACTCACAAAGACCGTAATATCCAACCTCAGCACTTAGGATTATACGCTCTTAGAGGGATGTTAAATTCCACAGCATGCCCTTGTGTAATACCGTGAGAAAGAATAAATAATTTCGCATATTTTACTTCACGTGTGACAAGATGGCGTTTATGTGACGTCACGTCTAATGGCGGGCCAGGGGCTGTGAACCGCGGCCACTTGATAGGGCCGGGGGGAGGGCCCTGTCTGGTTGCGACCCTATGATTTAACACATGCGAGACATCCCGGCGAAATAAAACTAGTACTCATGTACCTACGTGTGTTTTTAGTTTTTTTTTTATTTGTCTTTACATCAACCGAAAAATGTATAGAATACCACGCAGCTTAAGCACACTAAACCCAGTTATAATAGGTCGACTGTTAAAGTAATATTTCTAAATAAAGATACATTTATTCGCGATGGATATTTTGCTACCAGACTGTAATTTACTTACCTATATTTCTTTTAAAAAAATCAACTTTTAGTGCATGGAGACCCAAAAGAACATAATTAACAACATAAACATAACCCAAATGAACATTTTTTTTTAATGTAAAAAACAGTAAATACTTGAAGAGAAGGTTAAAAAATAAATATAATTAATATAAAAATAAAATTTAAACGATTTAGCAATGCTATTAACGTACTGAATTTTCATGTTATATTGTTTTTTGATTTGCAAGTTGATTGAAAATAAAAATAAAATGATTAGCATCTTTCTTTTGAAAATAATGATGAAATCATAGCAAGGATTTTTATGTTATACATTTCACAACTTTACCATTAAGCTTTGTAGCTTTATTTAGTTAGATTACTGTTATTTTCTTTTCTTCGTTTATTTCCCTGATCCGCGTCAAATAGTGCATAGAGCACTGCATGGGTACAATGAATCTTTTATGGCATTAAGGAAATATGTCTTACCGGCCAGTCCACATTTCAATGTTGCAGGTATTTTATTTCTAATACTTTCCCACATACTCACTTAACGGTGCATAAATTACTGAATCGGTACATCAAGTACAGTGAATAGGTCTGAATGGCTCAATGGTAATGGTCATTTGTTACATGAAGGCAAAATGATCAGTCTTACGCTTCAGCGCCAGAACATCACATATGTAATATCGATCTAAAACCACTTAAAAATAAATATTTTAAGTTGACCCCCACAGGAATCGAACCCGTGACCTAATACAGGGTAGTCCAACGTGCTTACTACTGCACCATGAGACGGACAAATAACAAACTATTTAAGAAATAAATAAATGAACGAAATTGAATGCAAGCCCGTCGTGGGTAAATTCTGTTTTTTTCACACTCAAAATTTTGTTTGAAGAATAAATAATAAGATATTATTGATATCTCAACAGAGACAGTGAAACTCTGGAAAATAATGTGGGTTATCTAGGCGTCTACAGGGCTTATGACCTATCATTGGCTGGGTTAAGTGGCTACTTGATGTATTACAACATTCCCCATTCCGCCCATCATCTGACAACCATGTATGTCAATTTTTTATAAAGTTAGATTGCCAAAAAAAATAATGCTTATCTATCTTCTCAACAGATGTCACTATAGCGAAAAAAATATTGAAGATATTAAAAATCTGTCGAAAACACAACTCGCATGTGGATTCTTCTGTACAAACTCAACATATATACAAGTTTCAAAAATTTGTCATACATGGTTGTCAGATGATGGGCGAAATGGGGAATGTTGTAATACATCAAGTGGCCTCTTAACCCAGTCAATGACAGGTCATAAGCCCTGTAAACGCCTAGATAACCCACACTCGTTTCCAGAGTTTCTCTGTCTCTGTTGAGATATCAATAATATCTGATATCAGCCCAGCATGGGTATGATCCAGTAATTTGTCTACAAGTATTTGTATTCGTTCAAAATGTTGTTGTTAAAAATAAATAATAAGTTTGCATCTCCGGGCGTGAAGGTGTTAATAAGTGACTAAGTGGCATTCTCTGTACCGCTAAATAATTTAGCAGGATTATTTCAGTCCCGGCCCGACAGTTTGGCAAGCTCTGGACAGACAGACGCGGTAGTGTGCCAACTGACATTTCGATGTACGACTTGTGGCGGTATGTATGCCGGCGTGCCTATACCCGCTATATATTATGTATGCAGGTACTATGTGCAGCGAATCTAGCGGCCGAAAACAAAACTACTCCCGGTTTGAATTTAGAATGTTCTATTTTTGAGATCTCCATTCCGTACCTGAGAGGCAAAAGATAGATACTCATATAATTGGAAAGTATTTTTTAATAGAACAAAAAAAGTAGGCAATTGAGGGCCTTACTTATTAGATTTCCTTATTCTAGGTTTACATTGGGTAATAACTATAACCGACATAACTGCTTATACCCGATATAGTAAAAAGCTTACTTATAAAAATATTTATTACCTAGAATAACAATTCGCAGGTTATTTCATTCTTCATTTTTTTAAACAGACAACACTGATGTGTGCGCGTGCGCATTAGTGTATCAACAAAACGAGCTTATAACAAACAAACGTCAAAACGGTCAAAACGTCAAGTCAAAACGTGATAATGGCTACTATCGGCATAATGGATAAAAAATAGTGATCAGAAAAAGAAATCAAAATTGGGAAGAAGAGGAGAAGGTAGAAATAAGTTTCTTTAGTTTATTTGTGTTTCTTTTCTTATCAAAATTTGATTAATTAAAATTCATATAACCTTTAATATTTCAGATATTATAAAAAAAGAAATTGTTTTTTACTTGACCGTTATTGAAAAAAAGGGCTTGTCTTCTAACATCATGAAAGCCAAGAAAGATGCGAAAAAAATCCGATAACCTATCCATTTTGATTGCCGACAAACATGACATTTGACAGATCGCGGGCTTATTCCAGCGTTATACCGCCAAATATGCAGGAATAAGCTTCTATGGTCACTATTCCCAGATATAAACTGAGTTTATCTCTATGCGAGGTTTATAAGTAATACTTTTTGCTATTCCATCATTATTCTTATCACTATATTCGAGTTTATCGTTATACCCGATTTTTATTAGGATGAAAAGAACAAAAATAATTGTAATATTACATTAAATACTTTGGGACCACTTTTTTAAATTGTGTATAGTTAGAAATCGAAAACAAATGACTTCTGCACTTATTTTGATCAGGTTTTATTTTGTTTCTTCATTTTGTCGTGATACAAAGATCTCCTAAGCGTGGCGAAAGACTAATGGACTGCATTAAACGACAAATATTATAATATGTGGGGAAGCCGCCCAAGTACACTAGAATTGCTGTAAAATTACTTTATCTGTTTGTATTCTGTGTTAGGCATCTACTAGGTATAAAGTGATAACTTTGTCACAAAAAAATCAGGAAAAAAAGTATGAAAAGTTGATATAATAAAACTTATATAATAAAAAATGATTATCAAAATAGTTCTCCATAAAGAGAGAACCTTTCCCTCCCTCCAATTGTTTCAGGAAGCAAATCTAATGGATATTAGACGAATATATTTATTACTTTGTTTAAATTATGTATTTAGGCACCGAAACTTTTTTGCTAGAAGCTCAAATAGGTCTAGTCAAAGAAGAATCCGAGTGCTAGAAATTCCACATTGTAAATCACGACTTGCCTAGAGACATGCACATTTTATTGCCCCCAGTTTATTTAATTCTTTTTTAACTGACAACAAAATGGCCTTGTAAAATTTTCCTAATTTTACATCTTTTAAAAAATTAACACAAAGTTGGATACATAGTGTAAAAGTTGAATTAGTCTCACTATAAAGACCTTAACAATAACATAATCTACGTCATTTTTTATTTGATATATTATAATTATTTCCCTTCTTCTTCTTCTGGTATAAGGATATAAATATCTTGTATTTTTTTTTTAACTGTCTTGTTTACATTATCTGTTATTTTTCCATTTCTACATGACCTTATTTTTCTCTTTTGCCACGTGCATACTGCTTGACTTTCACAGTATACCCACAAACAGGCTATGTCTTGGTGGGATTTCTTTTGCAAACAAAAATTTTTCTTTTGAAAAATAAATTTAATTTTTCTTTAATTATAAATAAAATAGATTGAATGCGTGAAGCGTACTAGGAGCTCAGTTTAGGGATATTTCACAACTATAACTCTCGGCCTTGCACTCTCTTTACTTTAACACAAACCACACTAATACACCACACCACACCCTACCACACTCCACACACCACACAAACACATTATTTTTAAAGCTTTGTAGTGTTTTGATATCTTTCTTCCTTTAGTTTCTTTCTCTTTTTGTTGTTTCTGGCTACATTCATAAAATATGGAATCTGTAATTGGCGTCATGATCAGCTCACTTATATTGTATCCTTCCTTCCTTCGCCACGTTCGCTCCTATGTGGAGCATGTGGAAATCACTAGATCCCTCCAGGAGACCCTATCACCAGCAAGCTCTCTCGCCTCCTCCCACGTCAGGCCCGCATCCATCAGCTCCGCCGATTCAACCGTAGGATGGTCATCGACGGTCTGCCAGGACGGGGGGATCCTGCAGGCGTAAAGAAGAGGCAGCTCGGGTTCAGGCTATCCCGAGGCATCCGGAGTACATGCCCATGCCTGGTCCATCACCGCATCTGCACGACTCCAGTTATTGGAGGTTGCTGCGTCCGTTCCCTAGCTTCAGTGTTGGTTATGAAGTCAAACCACCTTATGCCTAGAATCCTTCTCAGATACTTATTTTCAAAGCTCGTCATGCGAGCATTCTGAGCTTTTGTGAGGGGCCAGGATTCGCATCCATAAAGGATCCAAGGTGCCAAGATTCGAATCCATAAAGGATCCAAGGTGCCAAGATTTGCATCCATTATATTGTATACCTTTTAATATTATGTTCATGGCTGTTGATTTCCAATACATAAATAAGTAAATATCGTGCTACCTAACCTAACCTCTGTTTAAAATGTTTTTATGTGTACAGAAAAGGTTTTTTCAAAATAAACCGATTAAAAAACATACTTTTTCTACTTTAATTGCTTCTTGAGTCATGATGACGATAATAATAACGGAAAATTACAAAGCTCTTGTAAATTTTAAGTAATATTAGAAACTTGTGAGTAGAAAGATGACGTTAAATGATTTCAGTGTTATCTTGACGAGCGAATACTAAAATGAATACGAAATCATTGAAAACGAGAATCCAGTACAGTCATAAAAGTTGTGGAATAACTGTTTTATGGTAATGTTTAAAAATAGAACATAAAAGCTCCATTCCGAGAATAGTTGGAGCAGTTTGAATATTTAAATATTAGTCCAGTGGACGAGCCACTCGCATTCGATTGTTCCATTTTTAATCGAATCTTTGAAATAATTCCCGCCATAAAGCTGTGAGGCGGATATTAGAAAGGAATATTTTAACCGGAACCGGAAATCCACAAACCAATCGAGGAGCTTACAAACTGAAATCGGTTTTTGAATACCTAATCTCTTGTGTTCCTATTTCAAAATTCTGATTCTTGTATATTACGTAAATTTTAGTCTGAGTTTCTTTTACATACTATTTATACTTATATTTATTTATTTACATGTGTACTACGATAATATTGTTTGCTCACTTTATGTCTTCAGAAATTTGTCTTGTGCATTGTGTTGTCCACGTAATTGGTATTATGTTGTATTTAATACCTTTAATTGATCTTAGTTCATTGTACCTAACATATCACTGTATGCACAACATTAAAATATAAATAAATAATGCACTTGTAAAAGGCATAAAAACATACAATTTAATTGTTACGTTGAGGGTTCAAAGAAACAACAAATACAGCCATCTTCGTTCTGTATACTAATGGAGTTTTCTTCGTACACTAATCGACAGTTGTTGTCTATTCTAATTAGACAACTGCTAGAAACTTGTATTTCTCTTGTTTAAATTTTAATGACACGCGAAGAACTAGTAGTGTACAATGCTTAGCTTAATTAAAAACTTATATTCTGCTTAAGAAGTGCCCCTCCTAAACTTTGGCAAACTCTGCTCGGGGCTTCTTTGTAACGAATCACTGTTCTGTGTAAAATACTCTCTGTGAATATAAAACGTGGATCTTACATTCTTTTTCGGGTAATGCACCCTTCTATAGGAATGATTTTATTATTAATTCTGTTAAATAATAGGTGAAATGAATTGACTTGGGTGTGAAAAAAAAAAAAAAAAAATTTAGTCTCATGGATTATCTATTTTCCGGATGTACTCGGTGGAGCTGATGAATGAGGATGAGGGCACGAGTTTTGGCCGGCGAAAGGGTCTCCTACAGGGATCTAGTAATGCCATAGTACCTACCTATACTTAGTGGAGAAAGAAGAAAGATAATAAATTATGAAGGTCGAAAATTATGAAGCAGATATTATTTTGTGACTTTCAAAAACATTTAACAGTAGGGTTTTTGAAATAATCTAAAACTAACTTAAACATAAAATTAGCGAATTTTATTTCCGGACAGAATTTTTTTTTTCTGGTCAAAACGTTCTGCATATTTTATACAAATATTAGAAATATCGAAATCTCATATATAAAACAGTTACAAAAAATATTGAGAAAAGCCACATTTAAAAACTATATTTTAAAAAAAAGCTGCTAAATGTGTAAATACATAGATAATCGATTCGTAAAATATGCATTAAATTTATAAATACTTATAACAAACGCACATTAAAATGTCCTAAAAAAAATCATTCTCATAAAGCAAAAAAAAAAAAAAAATTATTAAAACTACAATTACCATAATTAAGTAAAATGTTTCACAAAATTTATGTAGGAGGGATGTATGATGTTACTTTTTCAGTAATTGGAAAAGTTTGAGTTAAAAAATTAGTCTTGTCAAACGAATGTGGGTAGTAAAGTAACGGCCATCAAATTAGCAACGTGTATCATGTTATACGATATAAAGTTTTTTTAATACAGAAAATACGACCAACACGTTAGTAGGAACGGGAAATATTTATATAGTGTTGTACGCAAATACAAAATAGGTGATTATTGATATTAGCCTAGCCAGAGAACCCAGTAATTTGTTTACAATTATTTGTAGTCATTCAAAATGGGTGTTTTATGTTCTTTACGCAAAGTATGTGCGAACCTACAATTTAAGAAATGTTAGATAAACAGAGGGTAGCCTGAAGCTCGTCCCCTACAAGTAATTGTTTTAAAGGGCCTAAATGTAATTTAAACAAACCGCGGTGTAATTGTTTTGCCATTCAAACTTTTTAATTTGATGAAAGAAGAAAGAAGCTTTTCGTTATGGAAATTACGCGCTGGTTTTCGGAATTTTAGGTGATTCACCTGATATTTTCTACATTTCCTCTGGATATAAAACTTGCGTAACGACCACGTAATTTTCATGAAAAACTAACATAAATTTGATTTAATTTATAGGCACAAACTGTTGGGGGATGAAAAACGGGAATCGTGGAATACTGCGGGCTGTAGATAAAATAGTATGAGCTGGTATACAAATTATGTAAATCAGAACAAAAAGATTGAAATAAAATGACGAAATTTTTATTTTTACTATTTGCTTTCGTAAAATTTAATGTTGTTACTATATCTGTACCAATAGTTTTTTTTAGGGTATTTTTTTCAGTAAGCAAACAAAAAATAAAAAAAGATAAAACAAGAAACTTTTACCAGACACCTTAGCTTAAAGTTTAAATATTATATTTATTTTGGGTGAATAAGTTAATAGTTTATTTATTCGGATTATCTTCTTCTTCTTCTTTCTTTACATTGCGTTGATTTCCTGTGGAACATGTGGACAACACTGGATCCCTCGAGAGACCCAATCCCAGGCCAATACTCTCGCCTCCTTCCACGTCAATCCCATATCCATCAGCTCCGCCGAGTACACTCGTACATCCGTAAGATTTTCATTGACGGTCTACCAGGATAGAAGGATCCCGCAGGCAATTGTAGATTTTATCGCAGATAAATAAGACATTAAGTTTATCGAATCTCTCTCTCAATAAGATACAATGTTTTACGAAACTAGTATGTAATAAATAACGTTTGTGTAAGAGTGAGATACGTCCAGAGCCGTCTTTAACCTATTGGAGGCCTTAGGCACTTAGGATAATAAGGATTATGACATTTTTTGCATATTTATTTGTTAATTAATATAACAGAGGACTATTTTATAAAAAAAAAACACGCAAAAGGAGTAATTAGTTAATCAAAATTCAGTGTTTTTTTTCCATACTTTCACACTAAACTAATATCTATGTAATTATAATCAAGAAACACAACTTATCTAGCATTCACTATACACAGGTTAGTGCTTAAACATCTTGTTTATCAAAAAGTACTCTTTTAGAATTTAAAGAAGCAAAATTGTCAATCAAAGTCTATGGCTTTGAGCACATCACATTTTGTGATATAAGTGACAAACTGTTCAATCTTTAGTAATAAAATTTATCGTTAAGTAATATCATCTAACATAAATAAACAAATTTAGGGGGGCCCGTGGAAAGTGGGGCCCTAGCACTTGCTAAGAGTGCCTGGTGGGAAAGAGGGGCCTGGATACTCGTTGAAAGTTATTTGCTATCTGTATAGGTATTTCCATGTTTTAGATTACAAAAAAAATTCCAAGCTAAAATTCGAAGATAATTTACGCGCTCGCAGAACACAGTTCAAGGATTTACTTTGAAACAAGAAAATCCAAATAATATTACTTATTTATTGATTTGTACCTACATTCATGTTACCGTTTAGAATAATTATATTCTGAGTAACAAAAATTAAAAAACTAAGGAAACTAGTACATCATAATTGGAGTCGATTTTGTAGAATTTTTTTTTTGTCATATAAAATTGTTGCAAATTGTTTTTAAAAACATCATTTATTTGGTCAAATTAATACTATCCATAAATAAACAAAATCAAAAACAGCATATCAATATGAGTTTGTGCAATATTACTTAATCTGGGGTACAAATGAAAGCTTTTATGAAAATAATTTTTTTTTTAAAATCTCAGATTTAAAAGTCATATTCGACTTCAAATATTATGTAGATTCACCAGTTTTCAGGTTGTACTACGATTTTTAATCCATGTTTTTTAGTTCTTTATGTATAACCACGAGTCGAACTGAAATATTAAAAAAATATATTTATTTTAACATGATTTGAAAAATATAATAATAGCACACTACCGATTTGTATTTAGTGAATTAAACACGAAGTGAATAATTGAAGGTTCTCTGTCGGCAACAATGTTATCCAACGAATGATAATAGGTAATTAATTTGCAGAGTTGTAATAAATAACTCAAGGGATGAAATCTCATTGTATTCCCGGGGAGTAAATAATTTTCCGTCAATGTTGACACGGGCAGGGGCTGGAGTGAAGAAGGCTCACAGCTTACATAATAATCATTGTTAAGTTATTTGTTAAGATTCCGCTAAATAAATACCTTGTATTTATTTTTCAGTTTTGTTGGAATCCGTTTTGGAATTCATGCTGATAATTAACGAATATTTACGTTAAAGGAACGACTACTCCCTCATTATCCGCACTCAATGGTGCATAGGGCACTGAATTGGAACGCCAAATGCAGTGTATCTTGATCATTTTTATTATATAAAAATACCTTAGCCTGAACACCTGAAATATTTATATGAAACTACAACTTGTTGGGGGTCAACATGAAATATTTATTTACGTGAGGTTTTCATTTAATTACGCATCATCATCATCATCGTCATACCATATCCGCTTCCTATGTGGAGCATATGGAATCCACAAGCGGCCACCAGGCCAAGCGATCGGCCGCTAGCTTCCTTGCATCCTCCCAAGTCAAGTCCACGTCCCGCAGCTCTGACGCAAACTGCCGACGAATTGTCAACAGTGGACGACCAGGACGCCGAGAACCTGATGCCTTGTAAAATAGGCGAGCATGGTTAAGGCTCTCGGGAGGCATACGTAGTATATGGCCTAGCCAGCCGAAAGGCCTTCGCCGGATGACAGTAGATACCAAGGGTTGCTGTGTCCGTTGCCTCACCTCTGTGTTCCTTACAAAGTCAAACCACCTAAAATTCTTCCCAGACACCTATTCTCAAAACTCAGAAGTATGCCATATTGGGCCCTGGTTAGGTGCCACGATTCGCAGCCATAGAGGAGAACAGGTGTGATGCAGGAGTTATAAAGGCGGTATTTTGTTTTAACCGAGTAAATATCCGATCTCAAGACACATCGATGCATATAAATAATATTAGGAGGATATTAAATTTAAATGCCCATGACCCTATCAGGATTTTTTAAATCCTAAAATGTTGAATGGAAACGTTAAAAACTGAGATTTCAAACTCTTCAAAATTTCGAATATCAAAAATATGAAACTAAAATCTTTTGAAACGACCCGTATCACAAGCACCAGCGGCTGCGCCAGCGCCACCCTCTCCCTGCGAAGGTACTACGTAGGCAGTAGGTACCTACTTGTTATTCGAACGGAAATGTCCAACATAATAATGATACCGTGAAAAAATTACCTTTATTCAGAATAAAGGCCCATTTCGGTCGATGTTCAAAGCAACAATGGCGCATCTCCGACCTTTATTAGACAAAATAATAAATGTAAGGGTAGATATTATCCAGCCGGCAGTAAATAAAGTAAATGAAAGGAAAAAGCATCTTGGAAGATCGCGATTACGCGCGCTTAGAGCCCTAAATTGCACACCATACGATACTTAAGTCAAAATTATATACCTACGCTCCATATTATAGATTATGTTATGAAGTCACATAACATTTACATCGCAAGCTAAGAAAATGTATTTTTATAAATTCTCACTCTACTTTTTACTTAAGCATAAGCAAACTAAACAAGTAAGGAAAACAATGCGTGTAGTAATACACTTTTGTGTAATAGTAGTATATTGTTACAACATTCAATATAATTTTAATCTTAATATTAAGATAATTTAAAATCTTGGACAGTCTTAAAATGACATGAAAAACATTAGTTCATAGTTGTTGCGCCCCTATTTTTGCATCCTTCAATTATTTTTTTTCCTCATCTGATGGTGCTTCAATACAAAACATGCAGTTTATGGTGATTGAGCCTTATCCGCATTGGTAACCTTCTTAAATCACAAACCATAGAATAATAATATGCAATAATTAGTTAAATTATTGATGTCTTTGCATTTTTAGGCTTCAGTAGAATGTTTATGACTGATCCGTCTCTGTATGAGCTTAGAATTATTTGTGCCTTGTAAGGATTCAGTATTGTATTTTATTAATAGTAGGTAAAGAGAGACGTTGTAATCTACGTAGGTTTTAACATATAACTAAGTACATTTGTAAGGTTTTACTGTGAGCTAATAGGGTAAATGTACATAACATTTGGAGAGAGTCATTACAAATGCAAACAAATAAAACGTTATATTCATGTTTATGAAAATTATATATTGTAATAATAATGTGTACATATTCTAAGAAACGACTCTGAAAATAGATACAGATTAAAATACTATTACTTCTCGTACTACTCTTCCTAATCCATACTCAGTTGTTTATAGATCACGGCATTGATACACCAAGTGCAGTGAATCTTTACAGGACAGAAAACTGTTCAGTTTCTTCAGTTTGCAAACTGTCCCATATAAAACGGAAACTGTATGGAATATCGAATGGCCGACCCGACGTTTGACTGACCTAACTGTTAATGTTTTTTTATGTCAACGTTTAAGTAGATATTGGTATGCTGTATGCTTTTAAAAACATAAAAAACAAAGAATACATTTACATTATCAGCTAAATTAACAGTTTCCTTTGCGCAAACATACGATAATAACTTACGATCGCGCTTAAAAAATACACTTATTTAGCGCGCCCTTTGACAGACTGTACAGTTTTCTGAACAAGAAACTGTACATGTTTCTGTCCCGAATAAAGTGCGCATTAAAAATTTGTTACATGAAAGCAAGATGACTAGTCTTACACTTTAGAAATTATGAAACAATTTGATAAAAATATTTTAACTAATTATATAATACTTAATAACGACATATATCGAACAGGAATTATTTACTTACTTTATGACCTTTAAAGTGGAATTGTTTTCAGACAAACACTTAAAGTTGATGCATTTTTCATGGGGGTGGAAATATGTAACGTGATCTGAATACAGTCAGAAAATATTCCTTTAATTTATTCATTTTCGTGATATTACGATTTCTCTTCACCTTTGTGAATACCTCGATGGATCTCTTCATATAAAAGGCGATGGTAATATCAAGTCGGGGAGAATTCGCCGTGAAGGTAAATATCAATCGCCGCCATTGATAAATAATTGGAACCTTTTTTATTTGTGTGAAAAATAAACAACTCTCGCGGGGGAAGGGGGTGATAGTAGCACTTCAGTTTATCATTGCAATCTTTACGCATTAAATTAACACATAAATTTATAATTTATTAAAAATGTGTAGTGGTTAACGCATAAGACTTCCATTAACGAGGTCGCAGGATTCGCTTCCCGCGGGAGTCAACATAATGTATTTATTTATAATCTGATTCATTACATTAACATACCATGTACGATACCTTGGACTGGCAGTGTAGCGTAAGACTGATCTTCCTACCTTCAAGTAGTAAAATTAGCTTCAGTATCATTATACTAGAAATATTAATTAACTTACTTTCTTACCATCACGCCTTTTCTCCGAAGGGGTAGCTAGAGAGGATAGAACGCCATACCACTCTGTCCTGACACACTTTCATTAAATAGTTTTTATAAACAATTCTAGAAATATTAAAAGTTTTTAATCGCACTGACTAAAATAAACGGAGGAATAAATACACATTGATTGTTCATAAATTGCTAGAGGGAAAATATCGTGTTTTAATGGGAAGCTTGCATCCATTATTACTTGAACAAAAATAAGCTCGAATTTCTGTAAGCTTTTATTATTCAATTTCATAAAAAGGCTTCATCTGTGAGGGAAAATCAAATTAAATTCTTTATTCTCACCCCTTGAGAGTGGATGCTGTATTTCCTTTCAAACCACAAGGAAATCCAGTTACATTTTAAATATTTTCATGATATTAATTTAGTAATAAGTAATAAATTTTTTTATAAAAAAACGCAATCATAAAAAAACCTTTAAAAAATAATAGACGCCTTAGACGCTGGCTAAGATGATCGCCCGCGCCGATGACTATTTTTTTTTATATACAAACTGTACTCGTTGGAACTGAGGGAGCGGAATCTGAATCGGAATTCCGAGATCAATTCCTGGTCACTAAAATCAAAATTGATTTATATTAATCTCCGGCGTTTTGCGATTTTTTCCCCCTTTGTTAAAGTTTTTTTAAGATACCCAGTACCTACAAACACAAAATGTCTGTTTATTTCCAATTATAATGTTGAATAATGGGCTCCGGAACAATTAAAAAAAAATTGTATTTTTAAATGGTGATTTATAATCTCTTCGGTACGAATTTTTTTTTTTTTTATTTTTGCTATCATAATTATGTCCATAATTTTTTTTTAAAATTATCGTAAATGTGATTTCCTGCTAAAACAAGAAAAAAAGCACACAGCCTCTACTCTGGTTCTACGCATCAACTATATATTCAATACAACCCTTTTTGTGCGTTTAGGAGACGGGTGCTTTTAAAGTATCCGTTTGCGGTCAATCCGTTTTTATAAGCTCAGTTTTTAATTATTTTTTTAATAGGAATCTTTGAATTTGAATTTTTTTTATTTTATCACAGAAAATTCATTACTATTGAAAAATATGGGACATTTCCCTGTATATAACCCTTGAAGTTAATTTAAAAAAACGTTCGCATTTCGTTTTTAACGATTGAAAATCATTTTAATGCTCTTAATCTACCCGTGAACGAATTCAATTTAATTTCAAAATAAATCCCAAGTTATTTTTACAATTCTTACTAAAATTTATTTATTTTTCAAAGCTGCCTTAAAAAACATTTTCAACGTAAATCCTCGGATTAAAAAAATCTACACTTACAGACACAAGAAATCGTTGAAATATTTCGGTATCATTTATATATTTATATTACTGAAGGTTACCTACCTACTTGAAATTTGAAGTTAATTTTTATACTCGACCATTCAACAAAAATATAACATAGAACATTATTACGAGTATAATCTACATACATTTACAACTTTTGTGGCACCTAGGGCTGTTTTAAATGCCACCATAAATATTATGGGTTTTATTACTTAAATTTTTAAAAAGACCAACGATTAGTGATTACATGTAAATAAATTGGTTCAATTTCGCTTTTAATGAAAAACCTCTTTAGTCGGTACACGATTATGGAAAAATAAATTTTCTTCGATTCTAAAACATACAATTATTTAATTCAGTTGGATACAAATATTATTATTATTATTTATTATAGTCACTCCTCCAAGGACACAAACGATACTTTTTTTATTGCTTATAATGGCATTGAAATTTATTCATTGAATGTCCTAGTCAGCGGTAAATAATAGCAAATATTAATTGGATAACTTCCTAGATATGGTAAACCTTAGGAGCTTCACCCTACTTTACTATTCTATTACCTTAAGGGTGTATATAGGAGTAGGTCAACCTATTACATCAGGACATATTATGCCAGGAATGTATATTTCCCGAAGGACATTTGTGGGAACATGTTTATTTCAGTTTTCTTCAAAACTGTAAAAGACTAAATAAAGTCTCTTAAAAGAAAAACGCTTATCTCCGGTTATATTACTCATTCACCACCTTACAGTGCAATGACAATAATAATACTTGTACTTTTACTGTTACTACTATTATTTCTTCCCTCTGTCCGCACCCAATGGTGCATAGGGCACTACATTGTTACACCAAGTTGCCAAGTTCAGTTTATCTTGATTATTTATTACAGAAAGCAAGTGTCAGTCCAATGTTACTGATATTCTTATATGAAAAACCACATTGCAATATATATTTCACATTGACCTTACAATAATATTGTAATACGGATATTTCATTTCACTGGCCGCCGACTTCCAGGACGACCTGCCAAAAGATGGAGGGACAGTTGGGAATTGACATCTCAAGAGGCAGGATCGAATAAGAATAATTCCTTAAGAAGAAGAAGAATATTCCATTGATATTTTGATATTCAGTGTGACGAAGTTTTTTTAAAGTCATTTACCAACCTAATACTGGCAGCTAGAAAAAGAACATTTTTGTTTCATGTTATCTCGCTGGTTATAAAACTTGAAGCTTCCGTGTTTTGAGTCCAACATCTTAGCTTTAACTTTTATGTATATCACGTCAACCGCACATTATAGACTTAATATATTAAGTAATCCATATTTATGGGTAACCGAATAGAGTAATCGAAATAAAAGCATTTATTATGAAATTTATAGTTTATGTTTTTTTTAAAGTTTATAGTTTATACATAGATACATCGATATTAATTTATTATCTCCTGAAACATGCATTTTTTTTACAGTACAGTAAAAAAATAAACGTCTCCATACAAATTAAATATACTCTGTACTTCATAAAGTAAAAATTACATCAGAGTCTTATGAAAACCTTTCCATATTCCATCATTTACACTTTCACCACAGTAAATATAACTTCAACCTCTTCCCTCATTTTACTCTCTCTTCAATAAATTACACAAATTTACTCGCTTCAAAATGAGCGTGATTTCCACTGTATAGGACCCTAATTCAATTGCTTGGTAAGGGATAGCCATACCCTGCGACCTTTTGTCCCCTAAGGGGGTAGTAAGGGGGAGAGAGATGCAAATAAGATGTCTTTGCCTTGAACGCAGAGTAATTGGGACGATTTTATAGCTATTTTTGGAGTCATTTCCCGCGTGAAATTTTTGGATCCAAGATAAATATTTTTGCATATTTATTTTAATTCAAAAGGGCAAAATTACTACAAACAATTCTGTTATCATTTTAACCTATTTAATTTCCACGAATATGACTAATTTGGAGTTATATTTTCACCCACATGTTATTTCTTTTTTTCCTTTCTATATATATGTCTTAAGAAACTGCTACTGTACCAAGTATGTTGCCACTATTTAATGTAATGCCATCAGTATATAACATAAAAACGAATATTTCACGTGTCGATAAACGAATATAACTAAAAAAGAGATTGAATATAAAAGGAAAAAGAGCTAGTTCTGGATATTTTCCATCAATTTTTAGATACAAATTTCCAATTATAATTTTTGCCTAGATATACTAAGTATAATGAAAAAAAAAAAACTGCTTTTGGATAAGAATTTATTTGACATAGTAATAATTATGGATGTGCCGAAAATGTTTACCATTTCACATTTTACACTATAATTACTTTATTCTTTTTTTTTATACTCAAAGTAACGCTAGAAAAAAAAAATCCTCAGTACTAACTTATTGACTTTGAACTAGAGTTCTTATTTTTTTACGATAAAAAAAGACGGTAAAATAAAAACTATCACATTAAATCCCTTGGAATTTCATGGGCTCTTTAATTAATAATGGTTTTTAATTCTCTATCAATAATTCATGTTGTCCTGAAAAATATAAAAAGCCCTAATAATATGACTTTGGATATTTGTTTATTTCTTGAAAACCCATACAATATTTCGAAAACCGATTACGAAATTTCCCTACAAAATAATTTGAAGTATAAGTTACACTTTTTTGGAAACTTGTGGTAGCCAATGAATCCCGAAAATCATTTTGAGAATACCAAAAACGCAAACGCTGGCCTCAGGTGGCCTTAATAATTAACGGCCACAAAATACAATATCGCCATTTTTTTTATAAGTTGTGTGTTATAGGTAGTCTTGTGTTGGTAAATTTCAGCAGCGGGAGAATCATTCGATTTAAAGGATATTTGAGTGGCTTTCAATATCCCGATGGGCAGTTGTTTTGGGATTACTAGTTAAAGGGATACTGACTAATTGCATTTAAGTTATTTGAACCGAACTTTGATCCGGATATTGATAATTTGTAATGCGGCAGACTGAGTCCCAGCAACCTTTGTTCGATGTTGTTTGTTTAACTTGTAATACTGACCGCCGCCGGTTTAGTATTCAAGATGGAGTGATGTGTACATCTACATGGAAACAGGCGGAGTTGTATTGAAACAAGCAAGAGTTATGTTGAAACAAGCAGGGCAGGAATCACCAATATATTCCATATATTTACATGTAGGGCCCAGATTACAAGCATATCTACATCGCAGTTTTGACGCATATATATATTATGACGGTAATCGGTATATTTCAAAGAAATTTTATCAACTACGTGACATATACGCGTCACAACTGCGTCACAGCAGATACATGTCGATGTACGTAATTTACCTTGTAATCTGGTCCAAGGACGTTTATCGACCTTGTATTAACGAAAATCTCTAGAAAATTATCAATTTAAAGTCGATAAAAGCTTGTATCGCCCTCTTATATACCTGTCTCTGATATCTACATGTAAAATATATATATAACATCCTACAACAAAAACGTATATAATAAGACAATTTCAAAGAAGAAAAGAAAATTTGTTCGTTGTGCCAATTACAAAAGAAAAACACCTCAGCCACAAAAATGATTTTATTATTTTTGACAAAAAATTAATGAACATTAGAAGAAAAAATTATGTGCCTATCTAATCATACCCATATTAAAGTTGTTTTCTCTTAATATATGAATAATAGAAGTATGTTTATTGTTATTGCTATTTATATGTTATTGTTTTTTCTGTTAGTTAAAAGTAAAAATAAAATAAAATAAAATGTTTAGAAAGCACTTAAGATATCTAGTGAGTACACCCATAAGTTGTTTCTATAGGAACACATATAAGTTAGTTAAAACGGCCCAACTTTAGTTCACTTTTTAAACACATTAGGCCTTGTCTATAAATCTTAGGATTACTTTACGTATGTATATTCCTTAAAAATTCACATATTTCTTTTATTTGGAACTTTCTTCCAAACTTGAAGCTGCTTCGAAACATGTAGAGTTTTTGCATCTTCTGAAGGTATAAAGCATTAAATTTTAGAAACTTTTTGGTTTTGTCTTTAATGTTTTATCCCCTAAAATATTAAACTTTCTCGAATAATTTACATAAAGGTGAATGACAATGCTTTTTTGGTTTCACTTTGCTCAGTGAAAAGTTTTTCCTGGGAAAAAGTTACTTCATAAATATACACTTTTTAAATTATTTACGCTTTAAATGTAATCAATGTTCTAGACATTTAGACGTACATATATAGATTCAACGTTTTAAATAATATATTATATTATTATTATTATGGATAATTTATAAAGCGCCGTTTTCGTATATTTGTTCACCTAATCCTATTAAGTTAATAAAGACGAAACTCTAGGTGGAAGCTTTGTCTTAAAAATCTTTTTTTACCATTTTTTCTCAGAAAATTGTTGATTTTGAATAAAACAAACATTCTCTGCTTTTCTGAACGAAATTTAGCTAACGGAAGTAGGATAAATAATAATCATTAAATTACTCAGAATTTCAAAAAGTTACCAAATTGCGCCTAAAAACTTTGCTGTTAACTGATTTAAAGGTTAAATTACATCGTTACATTAAACTCATAGCAATTTGAATTCCCCTACAATACTGATATAATCACATTCTGGATAATTAGCATAGAGACGAGTTTATCAAACAATTAATTAAAAGCTTTTGTAAAGATAAGATCAACCCCTCGCAATAACACTGACTTAAAGATAAACGTTTTAATGTCAAGGGATCGTAAAGCTCAAGTATTGATTTGTGATTCATGCTTTATAGAGGAAAACCACAATAACAACTCAGGAAACAAGAGCAATTTTCTTCTTATTCCCTCTATCATTGAACTTTGGATTTCTTTTTCCTGTTAAACTTTTTAAACGGAAATGGATTTTTTTATTACAAATTGCTTCTTATTTTTCTGGTATTGTAAAAAACGGGGGTTTCGGTTTATTCATTGTTCATTTTACCCATACTGTTAACTATTTAATGTTTTTACTACTATTTTTTTTATAATTATATTTATTTAGTACTATATTATTTTACATAGACTAATATTATTACATTACACTTAATTTTTTTTTTTCCTAACTATTCTTATCCCACCATTATACATTTTTCAATTTAGCCATAAATATAATACCTACACTAATATTTCTCACACATATATTTTTTACACTTGGCCCTAAATAGCTTTAAATTTTGTAAATTTTTATATTTCATCTGGCATATCCTCTTACATTTTAATTCCCTTATACATGAGACAATTCTGTGACATAGTTTTTCTTTTCTAATCTTATATTTTTTTTAACCTCTTGTTGCATATTTATGAAAAAAGTCATTGTTTTTTTAATTTGTTTTGCAAATATCTTGGAATTATCCTTTAAACAATTTTGTTAATTTCATTAGCAAAATTGTTTACTCCTTTGTGGGTGTGAACTCTGGCACCTCGCGAAAGCTCAGAATGCTAGCTTGTTGAGTTTTGGTTATAAGTGGTTATACTTCATAACCAACGCTGAAGATCGGGAACGGATGCAGCAACCTCCAATAACCGGAGTCGTGAGGTTACGACACGCGACGGTTGACCTGGCTTGGCATGTACTCCTGATGGCTCGGGAAAGCCATAACCCAAGCTGCTTCTTTTTTACGACTGCAAGATGCTGCCGTATGCGGGCCTGATGTGGAAGGAGGCGAAAGAGCGGGCTGGCGATAGGATCTCATAGCGGGATCTAGTGATGTCCACATGCTCCACATAGGAGCGAACGTAGTGAAAGAAAAGGAAGAAGTTTTTGGAAATGGCTTTTGTAATTATGTATGTACGTAGGTAAGTTGTGTGTCAAATCACAATCTTGAAATGATTTAAATGGTTGCATTTCATAAACGTAAACGTTTTTTTATATTTTAGTTTTGTAACTAGGAGATTATATGTTAACAAATAAGTGTACCTACAAGAATTTAAATCCAGACAGTGGAAGTAATAGAAATCGCAAGCTAACAAAAAATGAACCAAGCAGTTTGTTTGTCTGTGGGTAAATTTTATCCCTAATTCATGTAAAATAATTCTAAAGAAAATACTGGGAATTAAACATAAGGAGATTTCTGTGAAACAAACATTTTTAATGGTTTTGAGCATTCGTTTTATTTTTTTAAAACTTTGTCATTCTCAGACATTTCCTCAATTCAATCTCAAATCTTAATTAAAGAAATAAAAAACGTTTTAACATTTTAATTAAATTTGCAAAACCAATCTCTTGTCGAGGAAATTTTAAACGATTTTTTAAAATGTGTTTTTATCGTTCTAGATTAGAATTGGGGTATTTTATTATATTATGTAATGATTGCAACCCTTCTTAAAACCAAATATGTATTTGTTGTTTGTTGATTTATTGTTTATCTAAATTATTATTCAAAGTTTTGGTCATCCGTTCCTTTACAATGCTTCATTTTTTGTAATCATAATCATCATTTCATATCCGCTCCCTATGTAAAGCGTATGGATTACACAAACTGCCTCCAAGCCATGCTAATGCCCGCCAGTTTTCGTGCATCCTCAAATGTCTGGTTAGCGTCCCGTAGTTTCGACTTAAAGTGCCGACGATTTTTTGCTGACATTCACCTCTGAACCAGCTTAAATATTTAGATATCTTTGATGTTCGAAGCACAACTTTTGTAAATCATTTTATTAACTTGAATAAATAAAATTAAAAACTTTGTTTTTTGATTCTCTTTTTTTATTATTTTATACACTTAACCAACTAGTTTTGACCTTCTGGTCATCCTCAGGGCTACTTATCAACGAATATCTCAATGTTTTTTTAATTTTATTTATTCAAGTTAAATATTTAGATTTATTAATTACGTATATTTTTGTTTGAAGAAGTTTAACACCCTTTTTTACAACACTTTAAGTAGAAATAAATTGTCGTACTTGTTTTTTAAGATTAATTTTGCTGGTGAATATTACAACACATACGTAGCTACATATTTATTATGTTGTACATAGTAAACGGAGCGAAATTCCTTAACCTAATGAAACAAGAGGGTAGCTGTGCCTCAAGTTATGGTTTGTGACCTTACGAAGTAAGTGCTCGTCCCATTAGCTATCAATTTTAATCACAGCCTTCCCTTAATGTATTATCTTACCAGGACATTCTAGAAACTTGTAAGGCTTCATACACAACGCTAAGGAAATTGGCTAAAAGTGGTGTTGAATGGCGAATAATTTCAAGGAGCTGAAAATGGAATCGGTAGACATTTTGGCAGAAATTCAACGCTGGGCACATAAAACGGTACCACGCTTTGTAATAATGTGCACTCTAAAATAAAGCTCTGTGTTAATATTATTACAAAATTTAATAAAGGCGTCATCGTCACTGTAGAACATCGGCCTGATTTTTTGTGAATGTATCTTTTTGTATGTATGTAAATTCTTTTTTAATTTTTTTAATTTTTTTTATTTTTCACACCACAATCCTACCAAGCCAATTTTGTGGCTTGTTGGT
Source organism: Micrasema minimum (assembly GCA_022494985.1). Classification (NCBI taxonomy): domain Eukaryota; kingdom Metazoa; phylum Arthropoda; class Insecta; order Trichoptera; family Brachycentridae; genus Micrasema; species Micrasema minimum. Next base: position 109,456 of record JAGVSP010000677.1, read on the forward strand.
AGAGATCAAGTTGAACATCAGAATATGTCTATTAAATCTAAATCTCTAAGATTACATTTATATACAGTAGGTACATAATTACGAACAATAAACGCAATTATTAGAGATAAGTTAAAAACCCTTGATCAAGTAGCCACTCTCTTATTAAGCCTTTATTACAATGTTTTGCTAATCTCATTTCAGCCGGCAGCAAATTAAAAATAGTGGGAACTAAAAATTTTAAGGTTCGGCTACCGTATTAATTCGCTACTTTAGGTATGTTCAATGCTTCATTTTGAATAAGTCTTGTATTATGCGAGTGGTTAAGGGGAGTTTCGAATTTAATGTCATGAAAGCAATAATATTGTCGTACTAAAAATTAATAGTAACTAGACCTCTACGATAGTAGGTCAAATATATATTTAGCGGATTTTAAAATTGAAATTGTTGCTAGGTAAACATATTTTTTAAACTAGACAAAAATTAAAAAAAAACATTTACTTAATCATTGAAAAAATGTTTTTTTTTTTTTTATTTTCACTTATTTATTTATTTTTTTAACCACCTCAACGGGCTAGGAGGCCCAATTACAGAGGGGAACAACGTCACAAACACCCAGGCTTGAGAAAAATCACTTTTTGATTTTTTGAGTTCTCACCGGGAATCGAACCCGGAATCTCCGCATCGTGAGTCCAGCGTCTTAGCCATTACGCTACGGAGGCCGCCTTAAATCTTTTTAGACTCAAATGAATTTAGAAGCCTTAAAATTAAACAATTCATAAGCAATTCTGTCCCGATACACTGTAGTGATTACAGTTTGTCATCGAAAAAAAATAAAAAATAAAGTAGTATTGAGTGCAAATAAAAATTCAATATTTAAAAGACTAAAGAAGAAAGAAAAAAATCATAAAAACTCAAAATTAAGATGAAACGCGCCGTTTGTGAAAATTCACCCCAAGATTATCCCTATTAAATGGTTGCGTCCATAAAATTCACATTTTTTTTTACTAAATACAGCATCTTATTTGTTCTAGATATCAGTCGAGTTTTTCAATTAAAATTTTAACACTTATTTAAATACTCATCTGGTATTTTTTTAAGCTTTAAAATTAATTAAATTGTAGACAAACGTTATTAATTTGTATATTCTTAAACGTTTTTATGAAATACCCAAATTTTCCAATTCAAATATTTCGAAAACAACTATCTGGGAAGTAGGAAACAAGTTAAACTAACTAACTAACCATCACGCTATTTCCACGTAGGGGTAAGCAAAAGGATAGAACGCCATACCACTCTGTCCTGACAGACTTTCTTTGCTTCATCTACATTCATACATCTTCTCATGCACATACGCCGATTATTTCGACTTTTCACATGATCATTTTCAAGTTTTTGTTGTACTTGATAATTCCACGTCTTTCTCAGTTTTCCTCGAATTCTACAACCAGACGCACTTGCATCGATTATCTTTTTAACCGTTCTATCATCATTCATTCGCTCCACATGACTAAACCATCGTAAAAGCCCTTTCTTAATTTTGTCGATAGCTCAAATTTAAATTTTCAAAATCTATAGATATATTTCATATTTATTATCTGGGAATGTTATTAAAGTAAGAGGATACTCTAGGATTCTGATGTCGAGAGTTCCTTTAAGGATAAACTCAATGATCAGGTCAACTAGACACTCCGGAAGATCTTGACGTCACAAGGTCTGAAGCAGATGTCCGGAAAACACGGAATAATGATGGCTGTTCACAATGGAATTGTCTGACTCCAATGGTGTTATGCAATATCCGGTCAACCCAAAGCACTTGAAATAACTGAGATCGAGGTTTAAGGGGCAAAATATCTGTATTTATTATTCATATAAAAATTTGCTTACGTAGACATCGAAGATTTAAAAAAATAAATTATAACTGTCTCAACAAAGATTTAGAAACTTGGACGAGAGTATTATATGTAGTAGTGCACGGGATATATAATTTGTTATTGAGTGGGTTTAGTAACCATTTGATTTGTTTATTATAACAATGACAATCATTAATAATTTATACTGGTTTATCCACTTTTATTTATCTACGAGGATCCGAATTCAAAATAATATAAAACAAATTCATTAAAATAATGTTTTCAGCCGTAGTTTAGAAAAAAAGATATTAATAGAAAGTTCTAAAAAAAATAATCTACAACGATTACTTCTACGGCAATATTATTTAAATAAATACGTACCTATAAATAAATGATTAAACAGCATCAATAAGCCACACGTGTTTTACATAAGTCTAGACTACTGCAATCAATACAAACGTTTGAAGAAACAATATTTCCGATGCATTTATAAATTCGAATTAATATTAAACTAGCAGATATGCTAGCCCTGCGGGGCTTTTCGGCGCTTCCGCGCCTCGATTTTTGGTTGTTCCACCTTTAGTTGATTGGCTAAAAATCCTTAATACATGTGTTTTAATTAATCAATGGTCTCAACAAACAGAAACCTTTCGAACTGTCACATAAACCTTATTGCTAAAATTCAGAGTTACCAGTGTGCAAAAAATATGGCATGATCGTAAGTAGGTACCTACTCTTAAGAACCGATGGAGATTATTTTTTCCGCAGACATCACTGAGAATTATTTTTTTAGCAGGCATCACAGATGTACAATACTATCATTTTTACGCTAATAATATAATAGATATTTATCACTATGCACGGGATGCACGGGAGCTGGCGGCCGATCGCTTGGCCTGGAGGCTGTTTGTGGATTCCATATGCTCCACATAGAGAGCGGATATGGTATGATGATGATGATGATTTATCACTATCTAATATCTCTCTTATAACAAGTTTTACTTGGAATGTTTTATGACAATGATTCAAAATAATAAGAGCGTTATGGTTCACTTATCATAAATCACTCGATATTCGGTAATTTCTGGTACAGATTGAGGATATTTACACTACGCAATATTCCGGAGTAATACGAGTTACTGATATTCTATACAAACCGTAAAACAACACCTGCGGCTTTGTTGAAACCTTATATCCTATCATCTGGCTACTGCTTACCTTCATTATCTACTCGTAAAGATATGAAGTGATCATTTAATGAACCACAATTATTTATCAGGGTGAATTTAACGCGCTTAAATAACGGTATAATATTCTATTAAGGAAGTATCCACAAGATTTTAGGTAATCATGATATTTATAGTCATAAAAGTAAGTTGTGGATCATGACCGGGTTGTGGTCTAGTGGTAGATTCGGGGACTCGACTAAGATTAGTTAAGGATTAGAACACAACTTGTTTCCTGCTTTCTGGCACAGTTATTTAAAAAAAACAATATTTCCGTATTTAAATTTAGGGATCAATTACAAATAAACGAAAATCACTGTGCAAGAAAGTATGAAACGCATTGTGCTAGAGTGGGATTGGAACCTGAAGATTCAGACCTGTAGTCCGCCAATAGGTACGGACGTATAAAATAGTGTCTGCCATATCTGCCGGACACTATTAAATAAAATAGTGTCTGCCATATCTGCCGGACACTATAAAATAAAATAGTGTCTGCCATATCTGCCGGACACTATTTTATCGCTCATCATCATTTATGCGCGTATGCATTCTCTTCCCTTCCTACCCCACCACTCCAACCGCCAAACCTTCTTCAATCGACCCCTTTCCTTCTCTGTCCCCTCCATTAAGACCCTGACTGACCGCGGATGCTTAGGTGGAGGTCTGATATGGGAGCCCGGATGGTGCGGTGTCCCGGTCTCCAGCGAGTGGTAGTATTTATAAATAAATAATTAATGTGGTAATAACTAAAGTTTCCCTACAGCTGTTAAGTTGAAGCAACTCTGTTAAGTTGGTTTGATCTATGGAAACTATGATAATTATAATACATAATCCGAGACAGTGGTAGGAGCAATGAAAGCGTTGATTTTGTTCGCGTACATCACGTAAACTCATTCGTATTTTTATCACACTAACAATCTTAAAAACGCGGTTGTTTAAAAAAAAAATATGTTGTGCTAGACTGAAAAATGTGTTGTGCTGGACTGAAAAATGACTCAATAGTCTTTAAAACAATCTAGGGAAGGGGTGGGGCTTTTAGTGGAGTCTACCACTCAAACGACTAGGACTAGACCAACACGGTTATTTAAATGTTTATAAACTTAACGCGATTAAGTAAATCTGCAGGTTTATAATATACATGTTTTTTTTATTATTTTTTTATTTTTATTATTTATTTAGTTTATTTCAATCTTGCTTTACACTTTCATCTTAAATGCATTCCTCACTGGGGGACCCCGTGCCGAGGAACGCATTTCACAGTTTTAATGTTTTTTTTTTTTTTTTTTTTTTTCTTAATTATTAATAAATCTATAAAAAATTTAAACTATATTAATTCACACACACCTAGACAATGTCACTCACTAACAGTATGATAAAAAATGGTAGAGTATGACAATATTATTGTTGTAACTTCCTGAGTCTTGAGCACACAAGTAGTACCTCACACTAGCCCAATACACATCGATATTAAATATTAAATATTAAATGTGTATTGTGTAAGTAAATATACAATAACTACAAATTATCTCGCTATTTACACTACGGGGAAGGTAGAGAGAGTACAACGCCACATCTCTCAGTCCAGGAGCACTTCTTTTGCGACAATTTAAACAGTCTTCTAACGCAAGCACCCCATCTCTTTGTTATTATACATATTATTTTTATTTATTATACATATTTCGTACAAGATTATTGACCTCACCTCATACCAAATCATATCCGCTCCCTATGTGGAGCATACGAAATCCACAAACTGCCTCCAGGCCAAGCGATCGGCCGCCAGCTCCCGTGCATCCTCCCAAGTCAAGTCCACGTGACGCAAACTGCCTACGAATTGTCAACAGTGGACTACCAGGACGCCGAGAACCTGATGCCTTGTAGCATGGGCAATAGGCAAGCATGGTTAAGGCTCTCGGGAGGCATACGTAGTATATGGCCTAGCCTGCCGAAACGCCTTCGCCGGATGACAGTAGATACCAAGGGTTGCTGTGTCCGTTGCCTCACCTCTGTGTTCCTTATAAAGTCAAAACACCGCACACCTAAAATTCTTCTAAGACACCTATTCTCAAAACTCAGAAGTCTGCTATCTTGGGCCCTGCTTAGGTGCCACGATTCGCAGTCATATTTCGTACAAGATTATTGACTGTCGCATAATAATTTCAACTTGATAATATTATGATATTTCTTTAAACGGATATATTTTAAGTATGTGTGTAATCAGCATTTGTCTCATTCTGAAATAAAGTATGTTGAAAGAATGAAAAATATTTTTTTTAATCTAATAAAGCATTGTACTGGTACTGTTTGGTCTTCTTTTACTAATTTCGTTGTAAACAAAACATATTAAAAGTTGTAAAAATAAAAATGCGTAGAGAGCTCCGTTCGTTTATCTACATATATATTTCTTTATAAAATATTTCTAGCGCTTCGTAGAATAAATTAGTATTTACATTATTCCGTCTTGCAAAATAAACAAATAAGGGGCATTGTTTGAAAAAGACGTTTAATTTCTCCGGTAAATACAAATCTGCGTTTGTTTCCATGTGAATGATTCCATATTAAATGGTGTAAATACACATTAGAGAATCGATTTATTAAAGAGAGCTTTTACGTTGTACGTTTAAGGCGTAAAGCAATATCTACAGATATTTTCTAAAATAAAAGGAAGATTTTACTAAAACATTTCCGAAGTTTCGTTTTTAATCTTAAAACATTTTGGCTGTAAATTTTAAGTTAGGTTATATATTTTTTGGTTTTAGTAATTAAGATCGCGGTGAAGAAAAATATGAGAAAAAACACATTCAAAACATAAAATATCACTGCACACAAGTTCAATACGAAGTCGGAGACAAAAGCCCTCAAACTAATCTATGAATATTAACAAAATACGTGAAATGGAAAAAATGCCAAACTCGTAATACACATGATCAGAACACACGAATAAATAAAAAAACAAAATTGGTTTTATGGGGAATAAATATTTAAAAATTTCCCAGTAAACTGTTTTATCGAGTACGCTTCTTGCAACTTCACAATATTATTTGCCCAGATTTGCAGTCGCGTTCACGAAATGTCGAAATTCGGATTTAAAATATATGAAATATTCATAGACATTCAGAATGTCTGCATACACACACACACACACACAAAGAGATATCGCCATTTGCGCGTGTTGCTTTTAATTAGGCTGGTATATTGAATGCTAGAAACCGTATGAATTAACAAATCTAATTAACATTAATATTACCGGAGAATTTGCCTGGTGAAAAATTAATGCGGGCTGTAACTTGTAATTTCATGTTCCCGCCTAGGGCGAAGAGCTTTAATTAGTAAATTTTTCGTTCACTTGAAGTACTCACTACCTGTGTACTAAGTAAACACATTCCCGTGGTAATGTAATATAATACGAGTAAATATTTGCATTACCCGGCGCGGCGGTTGTACAAAACAGCTTCTGGAACAATGTAAAAAGGATGATAATGGTGGCTTAGATGATAATCATTATTTCAGCTGGTTAGCTGCTGCGTTTAGCAGCAAACATTGGGATTTTTACTGAGGACAATAAAAAATTTCGAATCTATGAAAACTATTAAAAATTTGTATATTGCTTTAGTAAGAAGTCAGCTTGAATATAACTCGGTCATTTGGTCTCCTTATTACAGGGTTCACGTAAAGAACATAAATTTTTGCGCTTTATTAATTTTAAATAAAATATTCCCATTGTAAACATAAATTATAATTTTTCAATTACTTTTTGAATATACAAACACTAGAAAATAGAAGAATATCAAATGATTTGCTCTTTCTGTTCAAAGTATTAAAAATCTATGTTTGATTGTTGTCAACTAACAAATTTAATTAGTATACGAGTTCCTGGTCGAGTTACCCGTAGTAATGCACTATTTTACTGTAGCCAATCATCGACCAATTACAGTGCTAACTCACCGATACGTAGAATGCACGCACTGGCTAATAAGTATACTAACAATATTGATGTTTTCAACACAAATCTAGTGCATTTTAGGGAACAGTGTCTGGCTGCCATCTCTGGCGGTAAATGAATAGCTACCTACTGTGTAATAATTTTAAAATGTCCGCGCCCCGCGCCACGCGGGATATGTATTATGTATTGACATCGATCGGCCGGCGATCGATGCCCGATCGATGGGCGATCACCAACCTATCGACGAGAGGGAGAAACGGCGCGGCGCGCGTTGGGTGCCGTGGGCCGCGGCGGGATCACGCGAGACGCGAGTCCCATCGATCGAAACTTATGTATTTATTTATTTATAGACGGCGCAATTGCCTTTTACAGAATGCATTAAAATAATAACAGTGAAACATAGAGGAATAAGTTTATACATAGGTATTATAAAGAGAAAAAAAAAAAACATTGTTGCAAAGTATACAAATACCAATACAACACTATGAACTTCAAACTAAAAAAAGGTGTTATCAACCGTTTTTTTTAAATAAATTCTTAATATTATCATTTCTATTTTAATAATATATGTATATACATATATATTTTTTTTCCTCTTTTTTATTTTTTAATTTACAAGTAAATAATAGAATATAATGCAAAGTTTGAACAAAAAATATATTTAGTTGTAACGTTATCGTCTCGTGAATAACATAATATTATGTTTTGTAGTTATTTAAAAAATATTTCAAAAGTAAAACCTTGTAAGAAAACACGGAAACAACACCAAACACATCGCTCACATCAGCATACTCATTCCCAAGTCTGTGCATGCGATTGATGGGCGAATGCATTAGGTAGTTGGTTCTCGTGTTTTCCGTGGCAAACAGTGCATTATGACGCGTAAACCTAGTTGGTATCCTGAAGTTAATTAGTTGCATTAATTCGTCGATCGATGGACGATCGATGGACATCGACCCGTATTCGTCTTGATTGCTATTTAAATTACTACTTCTACTATTACTTCCATTATTCGCACCCAATCGTGCAAAGGGCACTGGATTGGCACACCAACTGCATAAATAAATACATAAATATTAAATACTTTTCATTTTCTAAAACTAGTTTGTCTCAGCTACTTTATAAAAAAAAATTATTAAAAAGTTAATGCCAAAACTCAAATAATTATTATATTTACGTGATTCGTGTAGTACCTGCTTACAAACATCAACTTTCTGAAATCAAGGACTTTCTAAAATCAAGAAAAAAAAAGAAGCTAAAACATTTTTACTCGGCTGATTTGAGTGCTTATCAAAGAATCCGTTTCAGATTGATTTTCTTGACTTTGTTAGCATTTGTATTCGGTCGGCTCCTTCCTATCGAGAGGCCCTTGAGCCCCGAGCGCGGAGCCCCGCGCCCCGAGGGCCCTCCATGAAGCCCGGGTTAGGGGGGCACTGTCAGCAATTTATCACTTGTTTATTCCCTGACAAAGTGCTTAAAGAGGGCCCTAAAGTGACGAGGAGCCCCTCTCGCGTAGTGGTATGAGTTCTTAGTATCTAAGTTTCTTGTTCAACGGACTTTTTTTAAGATGAAAAATAAAAATTATAACAATTGAAATATAAAACTTATAATGACATAGTGAAAATGTTTTATAACAAGGAGAGCAAACTCAGCGTTGGCAACTGTAGTTAAGGCTACACCTGTGGCTAGGGCTAGAATTTTTTATGATCGACTATTCATTTTTGTATGGAGTGGGTTGCATTATGTGCAATACTTTGAAAACATACGGTTTTTTATTTATTTATTTCATATTGTATTACTTTTTTTTCTTAATGAAATACCTCGCTGGGCAAAGTCCGTGTTGTGGAATTCATTTACAACTAACATTTACATTTACAAGTATGATACATTTAAAGAAGAACAATAAAATTATCTCCGATTTAATTAATAATTATAGTGTAGCAAATTAATGCCAACAAAGTAATGAAATTCAATTTTAAGGGTGAACGAAGCTTTGAACTTTTTCCCAAGGAAATACCGTTTTGTTTTTTTTAATAAAATGTATTAATTCTATGGAAAAAACGAGAAGCCCTCATTTTTATTATTTTTCAGGATAACTAAAGGTGGAAACAAAATAAAAATAAATACTTAGTGGTGTTCAAAGAGCAAAAAATATCTATAGATTAAACTTCCCAGTTTTTATTTTATCGTCTTACTTTACTGTAAAAATGCACGCTACATTTTGTGTGCACCGCTATCTTGGTCCCATATTATAAATATATGCCAAAACTCTTTTTTTTGCCTCACTTGTTTTAGCCTCAAGTTTTTTTGTTGAAATGCAAAGCAGTTCGTACCTAACATTTTATTATTTTAAGGTAAAAAAAATAATAAGGAAGATATTAAAAGCGATTTTTTTGCTAGGTTGTGCAATAAAATTACTCGAATATCCATTTAATTTATTAATTTACCCATTTTTTTTTAGTAAACTGTGTTTGTTACTTGTATACCCACAAATATCATTATAAACTCTAATAATAAAGCGTTTACTGGTTTTATACTGAACTGTTGAGCTAAGATAAACTAAGTGGCATAAAAAATACCTATAGAAATCGGAATTAACACCTAACTGGGTTATCCTTGTTATTTACAAGTTGTTATTCTGACTCAGGATTCGTAGAACTGTAAGTATAAAATATGAATAAACTATTTGGTAATAAATTTACAGCAAAGTTGACTGAGAATTTATGATCAACGTGGGAATATATTTAGCACCTCTACATAAAATGGATTTACTCAGATTTGAAAGAATGGAATGTGTTTTACATTAAATCACAAATATTAGTAAGCTTTTTCTATACAGCATAAAAAATTACTAATTTCATTTAAAAAAAATCTAAATTAAAAAATCGTACCTATGTATGCAAACTCCAAATATTTTATTATTATTATTAATACCCTTTACGTTCCAAGAGGCAAGCCGAGCAATATAGGGGACACATTTAAAAAAATATATATATATATTTAACAATGTCAACGTCTTATCTGTGGAAAATCTATGCAAATATAAAATAATGACAGATCATTTCCTTGACGATGGCACAAAATAAAAATATCACACCCGATTGAGACAAGATTAGTTTCGGCACAGCGGCTGAGGCAGCCTCGGCAGGTAAACTATTACGGGAAAAGAACATTGGCGTGTGTTATTCCAGATTTATTTAATCGGCTCCCAAAAAGTATTTATGAAGAAAAAAATATTATTAGATTTAAAAAAAACATTAAGACCCTCTTAAAGGGCACACAGTGATTGTTATGCAACGCTACCTACTTAAAATAAGAATATACTTATAATGTACGATACAAATTGTGTAATAAAATAAGAAGAAAAAACAATTTATTAATACGTAATGTAACCCGCAGACAAGCCCCGGCTTTGCGGGAACAATAAATACATTTATGTATTGCGCGCCTCGTGGTCCTTGAGTCCAAAGATCTCCGGTTTGAATCCCAGCTCCGCAACGACTTGATTTCTATGTTTAAGCACAACCAGCTTCAGACTTCATTGAAAATAGTATTTTTAAATAGAAAGGTGTGGAAATATTACAAGACTACTTAATTTTTTTTAAAACCATTAAATGAAATTATAATTTATTTTAATTTTAATAATAGACGTTTACTGCGATTTTTTTAAATGTTGAAATCCGTTTATAATTAATAATAATCGTTACCCAGCTTAATGTTTTAGTATGGAGGGCTGTGGCAAGGCAGATAAGAATAAAATTCAGAATTATTATTGTAATTTTTATTGCTTAACTAGCATTTTGGACAATGGGGGATGATTTTAAAATGAGCTTTTTTAGCAGTTACTTGTCGCCATCGATCGAAAAATCCTGTGACAATATATAAAACTTTTAATTGCTAAAAATCTTTTAACAACCCCGTGTTTCCCCCACCCTATTTTTACCTTTCTTGTCTTCTTCCATTTTCTTTCCCCTTCACGGATATTTATTCTCTCTTGTTCCTAGAGTGTTCAAACTGTAGAACCCGCTAAAAGTTAATTATGATATTTTTAAAGAGTAAATTAATACAGGTTAAATGGTTTGAGAATTAAAATCTATCTTGTGGTGAAGTGGTTTATACGTTGGGTTATCATGATTGCGATCCCGGATTTAAATTCCGTGGGGTAAACAATAAAATAAAAAACTAAATTATGTGCTTTTTCACATTTCTAATTCATGTATTATATTGGACTTGAATTATAACGGCTGATCATCCTACTTTAATGGAATAAAAAATATTTAAAATATACTGCACTTGTAAGATGTACATCATTGCACTGGCGTATAAAATGAGAGATAGAAGGAATGGATTTTATAATATGAAACACAAATATGCTATCATATAATACTTTTCAGATTCTGAAAACTGAAAACAATTAAGCGGGTTGTGAAATTGAAAAACTTAAGCATCCTTATTCCGTGGCATCTCCGCTATTCTAGAACAAACAAGTTGGAATCTTGTTTCAGCGCCTGTTCACAGCGAATTTGGGTTGAAAAATATGAAATTTGTGATCGTTATACTGCCTTCCACGTTCCCCATAAACCGGAGGAGGTTTATTATGTTGACCTATTAGGGGAAATGAGCTTGGAATGTGCTTTACACTGTATTAAAAAAAAAGTGTTTTACTCACATATTTTATGTTCCGAAAAAAGTAGGTACTATTTTTTTTAGCGGTGTATAAAGATAGTAAAAGGCAATAAGATTTTGATTTCACTCCTAAAAAACTGTGGTAAACGAAAGAAATTAATTGACAATTTGACATCTCAACAGAAACGAGAAATTTGGAAGGGAATATGGATATCTAGGCGTTTACAGGGCTTATGACCTGTCATTGGCTGGGTTAGGTGGCCACTTGATGTATTACAACATTCCCCATTTCACCTAGTATTTGATATCCATATCTGCCAATATACAGTGAAATGGCGCGACGCTTCACATATAAACACTCTCTGTCATCCATTGAGAAAATTGCTAAGCATTTCAGCAAAAACCTTTATGATTGCAAGTGAGATTCTTACCGAATTATATCACCTACTAGGAAACGCCTGAAGATAAAACTTCATTTTGTTATGCTTATAACTTTTACCAGCTAATTTTTATAAACAACATTTTGAGTGTGTCCAAATACTTGTAGACAAAAGCTGGATTTCACCCATTATGGGCTAATAATTACAATTTGACATCTCAACAGAAACGAGAAACGTCAAATTGTAATTATTAGCCCATAATGGGTGAAATCCAGCTTTTGTCTACAAGTATTTGGACACACTCAAAATGTTTGTTTATAGAAAATTAATTGACTTTAAAATCAATATTGTGGCTAGTTGTTTGTACCTATTTCTATTTTTTAGGAATTTTTTATTCCACTTTTTTTTACAAACAATCATAATACTTGTTATAATTGAATTAATATGGAGTATTCACGATATTTTTGAATAAAAAATAATTATTTAGAGCCCATCAAACTGTACCGTACGTATTTTTTGTTTCTTTGTCGTAGGAATAAAACTAAACACTCTGTCATTCTATGATTAATTTCGAAACTTAATCCTTGTACCGCACAAAACAAACCGCTAAGTTCAGGATTTACATCTGAATAATTGTATCTATGTCATAAAGTTATGTAAAGTCTTCGGCAAGAAACTCTAGACCGCGGGTAAGATGTAAATTGACTAAAATTACCCATGCATATCTTCCTTGAAATAATCTCGGAAATCCTGAAGTTGAGTTAAGGGCCTTAAATATAGGCTCTTGTCGGAATCCGACCGAGTGATCTTATTCCGGTAGATATCCTCGTCATCTTACAAAGAAAAAAATGCATTTTCTAAAGTAAATTTAGCTGGCAGTTATTTCAACCTCTGATTTCTGAACCGAATGATCAGGTTAGTTACCAGTATTATAGAAGGTATATGGGTATTGAAAACTAATATTCTATGTATTTTAAGCTGTTTTCTAACGCAGATAAAACATGTATTTGTTGGTATACGTATTATTTTTACTAAGCTAGGTTTGAAAGCAAAAAAAAATATTTAATGATTGCAAAATTTGTGTATTGTTATAAATTTTTGCGAAAAACGTTAATTCAGCTTTAATAAAAACCTTTGCTGACAATTATGCATTTAAGAAAGATAATTTTATTCATAAATTAAACTTAGGCTTAGGCTTGCTTTCAGTAATTAATTATTATAGAAAACATAAATCAATCATATTTTTTAAAATCTCAGGCTGAACGCTACAATTGTAGAATGAAGCTTTATTTGTCTTTTGACTTGTACGTATCATATAAATTATTTATGACGTTATTAAACACACGAATTTATTGAACACATTTTGAAATTATAAACAGTATTTTTTTATTTCATTTAAACAGAAAAAAATGCAGGTTGCCAAAATTTTTTCTTTGAAAGATTGTTTCATTCTTTACCTATCTGAATTAATAACTTACATATGCTCATCGATAAAGAAGGATTCCTGTGGCCCCCTCTTTGGTTATTAACGACTTTCTACATTTTTTTCGCGTTTTGTGGCAATCGACTCTTATGAAGGACAATGTTACTGTTCGAATTAAATTTCACTTGCAATATGTTCGATTATCCACTAGCTGACTAGTACAATAGTACAAAATTTCTTTCAAATATGTCAATTTTTCCAGAAAAAACTCGATTGTAACTCAAAGGATAACTCCGCGATAGCCACGTGATAAAGATCTTAACATTCAGCCCCAGTAATAAAGAAAACTTGTTTACTGTAGATAATAATAATTACCACAAGCTTCTGTATATTTCTCACCCTTTAGAGGCTCGTAAATGGTAGATACATCTTTACTAGCGTTATCACTCTCTCTTCAATTTGGTCCCAAACCTACAAAGTAAATAGTGTTTTAGAGCACAAGTTCCACTCTCCTGTGTATCGCCTCGTTCGCTTGTTATATGAACTAATCCACCTGTGGAAGCGTAATCTCGAATCCAGGGGATTAATGGGGGCTCTAGATATTTGTTATCTTTAGGATATAATGGCGATGAAGATTGCGTCTAAGTATCATAAGTATAAGTAATGGATACGTGAAGGATAATACGTTACACGTTTACATAATAAAGTAAAATACTGATTATTTTATTATACCAATAAAGTACCAAACTCAACAACATTTATTTTCATAATTGATGATAATTGTGTTATAAGATTAATAATTGTATTATGCTTAATTAAAATTTTGCTTTATAAAGGTATGTAAAATCAAGACCAGGAATTAATTATATTTCTTTAAACTAAATTACTGCATTTTAAAAATCCAAACTAAGACCTAATTTTTACAAGTATCTATAGTTATAGAACAGTTGTTCTGATTTTTTTTAATTTTGCTAATAGTGAAGTGAAAATTAAGTGTTTTTCTTAATTATTTTAGAAAGCAGAAAAAGATCTATGCAAAACAAAAAAAATTGTTTGGAATGCAACTTTCTAACTATTATTTTAATAAATTTGTCTTTTAGTATATGTAGATAAACGTAATCAACAATTCATGACCCATTCATTACCCATTACTAAAAGGTCAAAAAGCACTGATGAAAGTAGCCAGCAAAAAACCTTACCAATATCCTACTGTTGAAGAATTTTCGGTATTTGACATAATATATATCTTAGTACAGTCTTTATGTGTAGTTGTCTTATATATTATATACTAGAAAGATTTTGTATTGGTTTTATTGTTTGACCCCAAAGATGGGCACCCTGAAACTCTGCCCTTAGTGTATGCTAATGTAATGCAGACTCTGTCGGTGTGGAATATTTTCTAACTATTTTGTTTTTTTTCGTAAATATTTTTTTGCTTCCGTTTATGTTTGTACAAGGGCAATATCACACTTAGATTTGAACTGAACCCAAAAATGAATGACACTCCAACTCCGCCAAAACCTCCAACTCTGCCAGACGCGTATTCAGTATTTCTTTAACCGCCGGCCAAGTCGGACGTTTAGAAAACATTCCGAAATGCCTTCCTGTGTAGTGAAAACGTGTTAAAAACCGTACGGATAAAATTAACAAAAAAGATGGTGTAACATTCCACATGTGTTTGTTTATATTTGTTAACATAGCCTAAAATAATTATTATTCAAAGAAAGTTTTCTTCTTTAATAATAGCCAACAACAAGAAAAAAAAAGTCAATTTTGGATGCATGGTAAAATTCATGAACGCTCCTCGTAAGGAACGGTTTAGTATTGTATACTATTACTGTAACCCTATATATAGCCCATACTTTTTGCGGTGTGTGGGCGGATGCTTGCCAGCAGTCCAAGGGCTCTGATAGGTCGACCCGTGTAAGTGTATTGAGGTGCGGAATCTTCGTGTCATTACTTTTTCTAAACAACTTACTCTGCAAGGCAGATCTAAGTGTATTATAAATTAATGACTAAGATAGACATATTGACGGACAACAAAACTACGGAACAAGGGCGAGGAATGGTAAATAAATACTACTTCCAAGAACAAAACCAACCTATGGTCACTTAATTGGTCTTTAGTTACAAGTTCCTTGCTATGAACACTTTCTGGCACCAAAATTATACAACTTACAACAAGAAAACATGTCGGAAGACCATTAATACAAAAAAAAACCTTTGACAGATGAGTGATGTGACTGACTAGACAACAAGACAAAATTGTGTATCCTTCATTATGACATAAAAGATAAGTATAATCTATGTTATAGCAGCTGTGCAAAGAAAAATAAACATAAATGTAAAAATTAGACCTTCCCTATGGCCGTTGGATTTACAGCATCCAAAAATGTAATTAGTTAGTATAATGTTAAATACATATAAAAAAATAATTTAACAAATATATAATATTATTGATATCCCAATAGAGACAGAGAAACTCTGGAAACGAATGTGGATTATCTAGGCGTTTACAGGGCTAATGACCTGTCATTGGCTGGGTTAAGTGGCCACTTGATGTATTAGTAAATACAACATTCCCCATTTCGCCCATCAGCTGATAACCATACATGACAAATATCGGAACATCTTTTAGTATGAATTATATTAACTACTTTTTACTAATAAAAAAAAACATTTTACGCGATAATACACCTTTTAGACAAAAAATTAATCGACCTTATTTATCTAGTGATATTTATATGTAGACATTGTACAAACATTATAACCCTAAATTTAAATTTTAATTATGTAAATTTTCCAATAAATTTTACCTGCCTGCGAAAAATATGTTATCAAATTTCTTAATTAAGTTGAAATTAAAATTAATTAAGAGCTCCTGAAAGTTATATCCACACCTTCGGCAATCTGCGTATTTGAAAATAATGTAACATATATTCACCCCCTAAATGTGTAGGAGGTAGGAGGTACAACATAGTAACGAAAATTGTTATTTCAAGGAGCGTAAATACAACATACTTAGATAATAATATTATTTTATAAAATGCAACAAGAAAGTGTTCTCATTTTGTATGAGATTTTTGTAACAAAAGTTTTAAATTTTCAATTATTTTCAAAGTTTTTCATTTCCGTTTTTTTTTTTTTTTCAAATTAGGAAATGTTTTGTTTTGGGAGAATATTTTAAATTCTCTCTTGGCTTTCCATTATTATTGATATTACCAAAAAGTGATTAATTTTTAAATTCATGTTGCATGGCGATGAATGACAATACTAAAATATCAAAGCCGTGTGTTGAATTGAAAATCTGGCCTTTTTTAAATTATAGGCGTTCGGTATTTCAAACATTTGAATAGTGTGTCATTCTATTCTAAGCGGGGGTCAGGCCATTGAGCTCCTGACGTCACGGCGACCTGTGAAGATCTATTTTTACGATTCCTCTTAAGTTCAGTTAGTCCTCATCCTCCTAGCCTCCTAGCCTTGAGTATAGTGGGGACTTGCACATTGGCTGACACTCCACGTAGGACGCCTCCACATAGGAAGCGGAGATGATGATGATGATGTGGGCCTCCAATCGTAATTCGTTTCGAGTAGCACATTTCGACAACCCACAGTAGGGTTCTGGGCCTATTGGGACTGTATCCGCCCCTAGCCTTGCCAGTTCATCAGCCTCATTACCCTCTATATCTAAGTGACATGTTTAACATACATTGTAAATCATATTTTCAAACTAACGGATGATCTTAATATCCTCGGAAAATTCTTAACAGCAGTCAAAGAAGTCCTCGCCCCCTTTGAAACGACTGCATTTGAAGTGGGTTTGAAAATAAACAAAATACATAACACTAAGTCAAAACATATCCAAAAGAATTCGAGGAACTGTACGATAGCTAGCTGCTCTTTCGAAATAGTTGACCAATTTCCTTACCCGGGTTCTCTTCTCACGGAAAGCAATGAGGATTCGGTAGAAATAAAGAAACGAATATCGGCAGGAAATAAAACGTGTTTTCCTCTACTACCAGTGCTCAAACACGTAACGTCCCTAGAAAGACTAAGCTTACTCTCTACTAGACCATCATAAAGACTGTATTGGCGTATGGATATGAGGCGCTGACGCTGACAGTAAAATCTGCTGAAGAACTCGATATTTTCGAAAGGAAAGTTCCTCGCCGAATTTGTGGTCCCGTGAAGAAAGGAGAGGAGTGGCGGATAAGAAGGAATGATAAGTTGCACACCATATATAAAGTGCATATGGGCATATGCACAGAATGCGAAGCTCACGGCTCACAAAAATAGTGATGAATAAAAACCCAGGGCGTAAAAGAAGAATTGTGATACCACGATTAAGATGCATCACATCTCCTGCAAGTGACCGGGAAGGCGGCAGCCGAAAGACAGACAGTGCTGGAGGCGAAAGTTGAAGGAGGCCATGGCTCGACTGTAGCGCCATCGAAGAAGAAGAGAAATAAAATTTCAATCAAGTACATGTCTAAATATATTCCAAAAAACAGGTTAAAATGATTGAATGTGTATAACAACATTGACAGGTTTCAAGAAATTGAATACCTACATCATGTAGAATTTAATCTTTTTTCACATAGATACAAGTTTTATAAAAGAATCTAAGGGAATTTCGGGGAAAGTAACAGCCCATTTTAACTTCGATTTTCTGAAATCGAATTTCTTCCCCTCTTGTAGAAGTGAATCTGTCTTAAACGACTTCAGTTGATAGGTCTTCACTCCACACTCATTCCTGAGAATTTACTTTATTACTTTTGTTTTCCATGCTAACAGGTGAACAGCGGATAAACCCTTGAACATAATGAAAAAAGAAACACTGAAAAATCAATACACTTAGGTATTTTTATAATAAGCTTAATGCCAACATAAAAGTACTAAATTGTAATTTTTTTGACGTTTTCAAATTTGGTTTACTTAAAATCTCCAATCTTTATGCATTGTATGCACTAGTATTTTTATGTTTCGGAATTCTTATGACGTACTTTATTTATTTCAGATATACTTGTACAACTGGATAAAACTTCCAAGAAGTCGGTGAGTAAAAATATAAAATGCTTAATTGATTTAAACACACGTCCATCTCACAAGCAAAATAATACAAAGCAAAAAGGAAAAAACAAAAAAAAAAGTTAGATTACACGGATGTGTATAATGTTCCGATGATAATGTTGGATGAATTGTCAGTTTTTTTGACGAATTGTATTATATTGCTTGTTTTTCACAGAGGTATTTTTATAGGCAATGCATAAATCGTCGTCATGGCGTCAATACATAATAAAGGGCTTAGCTTTCTTCACCACTACGATGACGAAATATGTAATTAACAGTAAGTTATTGAGGAGGCATATTATCCAATTGAATGTCATATTAATTGTCACACATGTAATTATTGTGATACGAGTTTTGTATAACAATGTTTGTTCAAATCTTGTTATATAAACACTATTTCTCATGTATCCACCAGGAGCACAAAAGTAGACAGGAGCAATATGTAGTTAGTAATGCGAACAGAAGCTCGCCCCAAAGTGTGGTTAATGAGAAACTTACAAATCTGTCTCGGAGTTGTGGTAGTGTAACTCTGTACAAGTGAAATGAAAATCTGTTAAGAACTTTCTAGAAGCAACACGACTTGGCTTCCACGAGAGGGAGACGAGAAGATTTTACTCCTCTCTGTTTATTTCTCATCAAAGTATGATGGAATGTAATGTCAAGATGTTGACTAATTTTATCCCGGGAGATGTGACTGCTTTCTTGCATCACTATTTCAAGGAATTATGAATACGCAATCTTTGATCAAAACACGTAGGTACTTTGTGTTAATTTGAATTCAGCTAGGATACAACTACATTTTCGAAGTTATTACGTAGAACCCTAAAATAAATCAATTCCCATTTAATGCATAGTCAATAGAAAAAAACAAATTATGTTTCTGATTCTTTTTTTGCAATTTACCACCATGTTTGTAGTAACTATAACAAAAAAATAATACGTCAGTAAAAAAAGTTAAAAAAACACGAGAAATTTATCTGTAGCTATAGCGATCAAGTTTTTAATTTCACATATAACGATCAAACATCCCACTCAGTAAAATTGTAGTTCTCATTAATTTTCATTTCTATAATTAATTAGGAAAATCCACATCTTCTAGATTGTAAATTCATATTAAAATAATTCCAATTAAAAGCTTATTTATTTCAAAGGCTTTATTTGTAATACGCAAACATATTTTACATAGGTTTAGTATCAAACATAATAAATCAATTTAGGAAATATTTAACTACCGAGAACTGCGAGGAAGTTGTAAACATAAATTTTATTAACCCCCTATTAGTGAATCTCTTTAAGTAGATATAATAAAGGTTCTTATGATATCAAAAGGTAGACTTCAACGTAATATGCGTATGAATGTATTATAGAAGAGGTTAATAGGTTATCCAATATGAAAACTGTTATACTCGGACCTTTTTGAACATTAAATTTAACAATCTGGTTTTAGATAACATCGCTTAATTTTAATGTTTGGGTCTCAAGTACAGTTTACTAACCAGCTTTTTTCTTTACTCGTTTGAAATGCTTTTCAATGTTTTAAACTCATTCGGAATACCCTTTGTACCTATATTTTAATTTAAAAGTTAATTTGTTAAATCTTTGAAATCAGTGGTGCGTGTTTTGTCGTTATATTTGCCACCCCACTTCATGTGAACGAAATATCTTCAAAAGCTCTTTTGACTATCGATGTCGGTAAAGTTAAAATATCAGCAGGTCATTCATGCTTCTTATTGATGCACATTAGAGCATAAATAAAACACGTATTTAAAAAAAAAAAAAAATATTTTTATTTTTTAAAAGAAATATTCTCTCTCTCTCTCTCTTCTTATGATATACTCAAATATATCAATTTCGGGCTGCTTTCAAATAGTCGGAAATAACTGTGCCAGAAAGCAGGAAACAGTTTAATTTCATATATTCAATTGAATAATTGTTTTATCTTAATGATATACTTGAATTTAACCATCATAATGTCGGGAAAATTCGGTTATCTCCGAAATATGCTTGATACCTTAAAGAAAGTTTTTACAACGCATTTTCATTTTATGTGCGATTTTTCGTGATATAGTTATAAACTATAAATATGTGTGTATTTGTGATTTAACACGCAAATCAAAATTTCTTTAATTAATAAAATAAAACATCCTGAAACATCTAAATTAAAAAAAGAGAAATCTCAACAAAACAATTATAATACCCCAATTAAAAAGACCAAAAAACTTTTCTCTCCGCAATAATAATTTTTCTTCTGGATCGTATTGGGGAACAGGGGTGAATCCAGTGGCGTGGCACCGAATAAATTGCCCGCATAAATCACATAATTATTCCCCCGAGTCCGCCCCATCCTTGTCATTTTCTCATTTCTTATTGTTACTCGTACAACACACAGAAAACAACCGCAAGTGAATTTAAAACATATTTTTTAACGTTACACACAAGTTATCATTATTTTTTTGAGGAAAAAAACATCTGAGTCCTCCGGTCGCACCGTAAACTGTTTCGTTTGATTTGTCGGTGTCGTTTTATTGAATCTGGATTTTTTAAATTTTGATATCCCGACATACGAAAGAGATGGAAACACAATAAAGTATTGAGATAAATTTGGCGGTCAGTGTGTGCTGTAACATGGTATTTCTAGCTAATTTTCAACAAATTAGGTCATAGTCATAATTGATAAAAAATGTACGTTTTTATAATCAATGTACTTTCTTACATATTAGGGGCTAGTAACATTTGATAGTTTTTTAGGAAATATTCAAGTTGTCTGAAAACTGTATTAAGTTTTTCAAACGAAGTTAAAGTGTGTATCGAATCAAATCTTACTAATGGAATAACTATTACCAAATATTTACTGAAAAATGTACCAAGGACATTTTATATAGAATCGTTTTTTTAAGGTACAAAATGACTACCTGCTATACTGTGATGTCTAACAATGTTTACACTCGTTAACCAACTACATGCATGAAACTACTACTGTTTTCGCTTATACACACTGATGGTGCATAGGGCACTGAATTGGCATTGTAGTTTATCTTTTAGCTGAACACCAATTGTAGTTTATTTTCGTAATTTAGTTCATGTTGGCTTGATGATCGGTTTTACGCTTGCAAGGTATCATTTATGTATTAAATAAATTTTAAACCAATCCACTTAATTTATTAGTGAGTACCCTAAATTTTTTTTTTGGTACTAAGCAAATGAAACACTAGCATAATCGTAACAGTTGAAAGTTATAGAAAATTTAATGGTTTTTGACTATATTATGTGTTTTGGGAAAGCCGAAAATGTGGTCATAAATTTTATTATATTAAAATCCATGATAATAAACATATTTTTCAATAAATTTTATGGGAATTTTATGACTAAAGAAGAGAATAATTTTACTTACATTTTCTCGTAATCTCTAAATAATTTTTTCAAAACCTATACATTTTGCTGAGCAAACTGTCAGTTTTCAATATTTTTAGTACCTATATTTAAGAAAATAAAAGCGTGAAAATACAAATTATACTTATTTTATCATTTCTGTAGCGTTTGGAACGTAAATATTATAGTTAATCGAATACATTAAGATGCAAAAAAATACTAGCAGCTGAAATAATCAGAGAAATGCTAGGCTAAAATAATAAATAAAACATTTAAAGTAATGTTTTTGGCTACGTACATTAATTAATATTTCGTCTCAGCAAATGTTCAGTTGCCAAAAAACGTCATCATCACCATACCATATCTGCTCCCAATGTGCAGCAAATGTACTCTACAAAATCCAGCCCAAGCGATTGGCGGCCGATTCCCGCGTATCCTACCAGGTCAGGTCCGAGTCCCGCAGCTATGACGCAAACTGCCGATGGATTACAGATGGACGTCCAGGACGCCGAGAACCTGATGCCTTGAAACATAAAACGTACCGCCTTTGTACTCATATTTCTTCGGCTGCACATAATACGTACAAGGTACTTCGTTCAGTTGTATAAAAATTTGAATGAAAAATATCCGGTCTTCAAATTTAATTCTTTTTAAGCTATCTTCTGCGTTGTTTCATGTCATTTTACACAGTAAAACACGAACATGCATGTTACAAAATTTAAAGAAATTAAACGGTCTTTTTTTTTGTCATGTATAATATGTATAATTTAGCACGCCGCTGGGTATAAATAAAAATGTATTCCAGCATCTTTTATGCTGCCCGGAGATGCCACTTATCACTGGCGCGGTCATGCTTTTATGTCTGGAGTATTTTTTGGGTCAGCGGTGTTGTGCTATAAATTTACGACTGAATTTATGTACTCCCGAGGTGAGTAGGGGGAGAAAGGGCACTACAGGCACATCCAGACTAGAGACTTTCTATCGGGCGATAGTTCAGTCGGGCTTTTAATCAGTATGAAGATGTATGCAAGTGCGCATACTACAACGATCCGGTATCGGCCGATTGCTAAGTTTAATAGGCCTTGCGATTGCCTTTAAACTATCCTATCGATAAACTATCGGCCGATAGCTTTATAAGTATGGCGCTCTTCCACGCGCGCACACTTGCCGATCGTTTAATCGGGCGATAGCTTTCTCCTTCGTAGTATTGCAGCAATAATAACTTTTCTTGACAATATTGTTCCAACATTCATTGCGACCGCTCTCTTCAAAAGTCGTTTATTTACTGGAAAATCATTCGAGAGCAGTTGGCCGACTGTTCTCTAGTCTGCGCACTCATCACCAACCCGACTGTTTTGTTGATTCAGTGTGCGCGCTAGCAGCCCAACCCGACTAAAACTATCGCCCGATAGAAAGTCTCTAGTCTGCGGCTAGACTATTTTTTATCTAGTTTTAGGCAAAATAACACTCTGCAAAGCTAAAAGCATGCAATATTATCCCAATTTATGACAGATCGTTTAAATAGTATCCAATTGTGATTTCCTTTTTTGTTAAATAATAAAGTAAAAATTATAAGTAGGTACCAAAAATTTATTTTTAACTTGGCTTGCATTTTTTATATACATATGTTTTGTAACTTTTTCAACTTGTTTTTAAAGATTTAATTGATTTTAACATGCTTGATATTATTTTTTTTTTCTCACATACACGTAACTTAATAAATGTACTTATCGTTTTAATGTAATGTAAATGCCCATCGGGCGTATATGTACAAATAAATAAATAAATAAATCAATAAAATGATTAGTCTTACGCTTCATTGCCAGTCCAACGCATCACAGATTAAATATATTTATGATTTGTCGAAAAATATTATTAAATAATTACATCGATTTTGAGTTTATTTTGCATGATAATAATTTCGATTTCAACACTTCAAACATGATATGTAAAAATTAGATATATGCATATTTTAAAAAATCATGTCATTGTGATAAAGATTTAAAACAATTAAAAAATATATATTTTGTATTTATTTACAAATAAGTTATTCCGATTGAACAGTTATAAAACTCGTAAGATGAAAAATACTTTTGCATCGTTTTGTTATTGGTGTTATTGTAGAATCGTAAAAGTTGTATTAGGAAGACTTTTAATTCACTTAACTCCAGACTTAGTTTGTAGAAATCGCTCTAAAAGAAAATCAATCCATTGTGAACATTAGCGAAGACTTTTATAGCACAAACTTTGTTGGGGAATTTCTCTATTTGGTTTAACTGGGCGGTGAAAAGTCGAGAGTCATTATTTTATTTGGTAACAAAAGTATTGCTAGTGTTGCTAATGTTTTGAAGCCCTTAAACTATTTTGAATTAAAGTTTATGCTCGATAGACCTATTTTTATAATAAAACATTCGATTTTATTATTTATTATTTATTTAACATTTTTGGGTGTGTTTAAATACTTGTACACAGATCTGGATTTATCCCATGACGGGAGTAGGTATATATTTCATTTTTTATTATCTCTACAGAGAGGAAGTAGATTTTTTTCAAATTTAGGAATATGGATGTTCAAGTGTTTACAGGGCTTATGACCTGTCATTGGCTGGGTTGAGTGGCCACTTTACGTACTTCAACATTCCTCATTCCGCTTATTAGCGAATATCCACACCAGGTAACATTTTTGATTTTGTATTTATGTTACGAATCGAAAACCTTTCGCCAGCGCGTAACACTAGACGTAAAATGGCCAGCCAATGACAGGTCATAAGCCCTGTAAACACTTGAATATCCATATTCCTGAATTTGAAAAAAATCTACTTCATCTCTGTATAGATATAAATAATAAAATTATTTATTTATTTAAATGATCATTATACACTGCACTTGGTTTACCGATGCAGTGCCTTAGGCACCATAGGGGGCGGATAAGGGAAAGTATAGTAGTATTTTTAAAGGTTTCATATATTTCTTGCTTGTAAAAATGCGCCCATATTATTATAAATGAGTGCCCAGTGCCCATACATTCTCGCGAAATGCATTGGAGCAAAAACGGGGAATAGGCGAGGAATAATAGTATGGGAAAAAATAAAAAAAATACATGAAAGGTATACGTTTTCGCGTTTTCGTCGATTTTCGAACGCTCTCTGGCGAATATAAATGTAACTAATGGCTTAACAGTGATGTTTAACATTTAAATCAGAATTTAGAATGTTTTACTAAAACGACGGTTGCGTGAAGTTATTGCATGTCACCGTGACGTAAAACGAGTTCTAGTATTTTTTTAAATATTTTTTTTCAAAAGTCTTTATTAAGAAATAATCGTAGCTTAAAAATAATGCCGTCCCGATAAACCGCAATTTTCGCAGTTTGTCATCGGGTGCCATTAACTAAAATTATAAATTGATCATGGAAATATATTATACAACAACATAAAGTTACAGAAAAATTACTTAGTATTTAAGAAATATTAAAAAAGTTTACAAAATATAAAAATACAAAAAAATAGAGATACGAGAAATATATACATTGGCAACATATTGAAAATTTTTGGAATAAAATATTCATATGTTCTCTGTCCGTACTTGTTTTTAATCTTGGGCACAATTAATCCGTCCATGGATGTGAATCTTGTTAGATATATGTGCTCTAATTTATTTTCATATGTGTTGTCAAACATATGTTGACAAATGATTCTATTTCACAGTAATCCCTTAACAGGTAATACTTTTAAATATTTAAATATTATTGGAACATTATGTCTTTGACTAAATGTATTTGGTGGTAGAATTAATTTAGCAAGGGCATTTTGAACGTTTTGAATATGTTTAATGTTAGTTGCACATGTATGCCTTTAAAAACGGTTTTTCACTAAAAATAAATGTGATCTAACATAACTTTACTATAACCGTTTGTTTATCTCAATAAACGAGAGAGAAAAAAATACAACTAAGTATTACCCATGTATGTCTTAAGACATTTTCAGTTAGCGTAATTTCTTGGTAAATGGCCCAGGTCGTGTAAAATGGTGTAATTTTCGTGTCGCCAAGAAACTAGAGTGTAGAGAAGCCGGTATTATAATTAACAGAGGGGTTCTGTGGGGCCCTTCCCGCCCTGGGCTAGAGTTGTTAGGCTGCTACTGATCATGAAATATATGTGCCCAGTGGGCCGTCTTGCCCCGACCTCCCCCACCTACATCATTTGTAATTATAGCGTTATATTGCGTCTCCCTAAATTCATTAATTCTATTAAGATGGTTATAATGAATGCAGAGTGTTTGGTAGGAAATAGCGAGAGTGGAGGAAAATTGATGTAGTATTCCTTACGCTATTTTGCGATGGAAAATGGATTTTGAAAATATCAGATTGCTAATTATTACGTCGTAGATTTTTTACCCTGTAATAATTTTGATACAAATAAAAATCGTTACAAATATAAAGTTAGTTTATAGCTAAAGTTAGTTAATAATTCATAAATATATATATTCATTTCATAATGGCGGAAGTTCATAATGGAGTTCTGGTACCAACCCTTATGTATGGAAGTGAAGCGTGGTGTTGGAAAATGGTGAAATTAGACTGAATGCAGTTGAAATGCGATCTCTCAGGCGAATGTGTGGTAAGACTATGTATGATAGGTATACAAATGTCGAAATTAGAGCAGAGTGCTAGGCTGAGATAAGCATTATCGACAAAATTAAGAAAAGTCTTTTACGATGGTTCGGTCATGTAGAGCGAATGGATGATGAAATAACGGCTAAAAAAATATATGATTTGACTGTGCCTGGATGTAGAAGTCGAGGAAGGCCGAGAAAGACATGGTATGATCAAGTAAAAAACAAGTGCTTGAAAGTGGGCATGTAATAAGTCGGAATAATCGACGTGCGTGCATGAGAAGATGTATGAATGTGGAGGAAGCAAGAGAAGTATGCCAGGACAGATGGGTGTGGCATTCTATCCTCTCTGCCTACCTCTTCGGAGAAATGGCGTGATGGTTAGTTAGTTAGTTATATTCATTTCATTTTTCATTCAACCTGATGCCTTGTTAAATAGGCAAGCATGGTTTAGGCTCTCGGAAGGCATACGTAGTGTATGGCCTAGCCAGCCGAAACGCCTTCGCCGGATGACAGTAGATACCAAGGGTTGCTGTGTCCGTTGCCTTACCTCTGTTTTCCTTACAAAGTCAAATATATATATGGTGTAGTACAATTTAGTAGCTACCAACCGTTAGTCGCTGCTATTAAAAACGTCTGTATAAGATTACTTTTCCGTGAGATTTACAAGATTTACGCGCTTTCAAAATAAATCCCTCTTTTTATATTTCAAATGATACACGATTATTCTACAAACATAATTCAACACGAGTTTGTAAACAGTTAAAATATAATGAGTCTACCTTTATATTAGCTTGAACGAGTTTGTTGTTTGAAATAATATAAATGCGTGATAATTAGATTGTTTGCGTTCAAACAGGTACTGCGAATTATGATATGAAGGTAAACAGTAAACAGCGAACATCCCATCTCCAACCTTTCGTACCTTTCGACCTGTGACACTGCCCATCCGCCATATTTATGTAAATTTAACCAAATTAATCAATTTGTATGCTGATGGCTTGTTTACAAACTTGCCTTGTGGAAATTTCGTCCGCGACTTGTCGACACTTCAGTCGATTCACACCCCATGGGACCTGTATCAAGAGGTGAAAGTCCCTTAACTTGGGGTCCCTAAACCACTGCCACTAAAGGGTGTTCGGATGATTAATTAGAAGGATTCCTAGCGACTTAATTTGAATTCTGACCTTTGAGGAAGCTCAAATTTTTGGAGAAGTTACGACAAGTTACTGGTCTTTTGGTCTATTTAGATTTATTTGGACGAATATTTGAATTTGAAAACATATGTGTTCGCTTTATAAATGCTTTCTTATTTTATGGAGACCATTGTGGTAAAGTCGTTAAGACGCTGGCTGGTCACACTTTGCAGAAGTTTATGTTTCGATTCCCAGTGAAATCACAAAAATCAAGTGATTTTCTCATGTTTATGTGTTTTTAATAATTGAAAATGAACTCCAGTTCAGAAACACTGTTCTGAGATAAAATCAGTGTTTATTGTTAATGTTATTAGGTTTAAAAGAGTAGTAAAGTCTGTATATTTGATTTATACATTAAACGTTACTTAATGAGTAAAGAAGGTTACTTTTGACTTAAACTTCATTACATTTTCAGCAGATTCAAGTCAGTCTGTTAAACAGGAGATTTCTGACTGTTTTTGTGCCCACGATTTGTTTTAAAAAGTTGCTTGCAAACAAGGAAAAAAAAAAATTGGTGTGATAACCAAGAGAAAACAACTATGTATCTGGCTTCTTGATGACGTTTTCTTCATTATCATAATAATTCCATATCGGATTTCTATTTGACTTTTGCTTACTTAAAAATTGAGACGCGAGTCGTACGCAGATAATATTGTTTTAATTCAAGATAGGTTGGAAAAAAGTCATGTAGGTATAAAGGTATATTAGTACATAATATTTTTTTTCTACATCTTTTTATACGAAATCTTGTACTATTAACAATATCAATTCTTTACAAATACAAATATCAATTGCTAATGTTATTTTGAAATAATGTTTCCTTTAGCGAAAAGGAATAAAAATATCTTTATCCGCAATAACAAACAGGAAACTCATCTTTAAGGGCGGTTGATTTTTCTTTTGTCATCGTAAAA
Source organism: Micrasema minimum (assembly GCA_022494985.1). Classification (NCBI taxonomy): domain Eukaryota; kingdom Metazoa; phylum Arthropoda; class Insecta; order Trichoptera; family Brachycentridae; genus Micrasema; species Micrasema minimum. The sequence continues at coordinate 138,047 of JAGVSP010000677.1, forward strand.
GAATCTGCTTTAATAATAATAAAATAAAATCAATTGACATATGATATATTATATTTCTATTCATTCTATCGACAGAAAATAAAAATTGTGAGAATATGGGTAATTCAATATTTTTTATGAGCAATTTCAATATTTTTTATTCAATTTAATTTAATTATGTTAATTTAATTATTCGAATTTTTCCGGACAAGGAGGTGAAAGCAAAGAATCTCTTATTTACATATTATACAATTCTGCAACATAATGTAAAATACTTTAGTGCTGCAGAATTGTATTTTAAGTATTTAAGTAAAACGATATTTTCAAGTTATTCGATGTTAAATAATTTATGAAATACCAACATTTAGTCTTATCTTAAGCAGTTTTTTTTAAATACATCTATTTTTAAAAAAAAACTTTTTGGGTTATATATACCTATGTAAAATGAAAACATAATTTGTGACACTAAAACGTAAATAATTTTTAAAAACGTGTTATTTTAGTGATTTTTTTCTCGATTTTTAAATCGATTAAGTTAAAATTTTATATCATGAAACCACTGTATTTACTGAACTGATTCAACATTGACAAATCAGTATGCGAAAACACGTTCTGCATTACGTTCTCTCAGAATCACCCCATCTCTCCCACAAAGCTTACCTTATACAAAAAGGAATCTTCTTTTAAATAGTGTTATAAAACTCGATTAAAAATCAATTTCAAAAGCATCCGTGATCTATTTCTTATAAAAGAACAATCTGAAAACGAATGCCTCTTCAAGCATAAAATTAAACGTTTTCTGAAAGATTGTGTTTCTTGGACAAATATAAAAATACATATTTTTACTGTTTTTACCCGATTCCTTTGTTGTAAGCATTTTAATTACATTTGTGTTACAAAAAGTGTTTTGTTAAGTAGCTGCCTAATTAAAATTACCAATTAGTAAGAAGGTAAGAAGGTGTTTAATCCATAATTATTTTTTTCAGACTTATATCCATAATTATTGTTAAAATGAATGACTAGAATAAAGACGCTGGGTTCAATAATGGATTTTGTAGCATCTATTTTTCTGGATCTGAGGAGTATAAATTAAATTTACCTTCCGAGGTATGTACTAAAATGACGATATTTTATTTTTTCAAGTGGAATTTATTACCAAAAGGAGCGGATAGTATGGAATGATTATGATTTTATTTTACCTTTCATTTATCACAAAATTCCTGCTTGTTACGACCTTTTCTAATGGAAATATTACAAGAAATACAACCGAAATCCATATTTTAGGGGAGAGCTTCAATAAATTTTCCATTTCCATAAAACAAAATATATTTTCCTAGAAAACAAGTGAAACTGGAACCGTAAAGCAAAGTTTCTTCAGTAGTAACCCAGAGTTGGTACACTTAATGGAGGTTTTTATTGAAACAAATTCCTTTATAATACAGGGTGATTTATTCAAGCGCGATATTTCCTCTTGTGGATTGAATTTGCGCCAAATGCCTGAGAAAGTATATCTACAAAAATACCTTAAACTTTCGGCTCGTGATTTTATTAGATTAGGTAATAAGGGGCTTCCTTCCCCCTCTACTTCTCTTTCCCCCATTATTATTAAAATCCCACTTTGGCTAGAACTCTTATCGATGGCACCGTATCTACATATGCATCACTTAAAATATATTCAAATCTGTGATAATTACACCAGAAATAATGTGGACAACCCTATTTTTATAACCAAGATTACTAAATATAATTTATTTCATTAAAAATGTAAATTTACGTATCTTATATAAAATATTTACCTCACTGTGTTTTGTTATATTTCGTAATTAAATAATTGTTTAATACTGCCTTAAACATAATTGCAGAATGTTCACGTAAAAAAAGTTAGGTATATGTAATATCCAAATATCAAATGATTTATTTGAAATTTATGCTAATTTATTATTTTCAAGAACTTTATGAAAATTTATTATTTTCAGTAAATTGTTTAATTCATTAGTATAATTTTTTTAATTCGTACTTACATCACACTGTAGATAATGCGATTATTATTTTAGTCGATACAGCTTAACCCTCGCCTTGCGGTGATGTGACCCGCGTTGCAAAATTTTACTAAATAATTCATACTTCCGTAAATAATCAAAATGTAACACTGGCGTTTTCGCTAATTTTCAATCAAACCTTTTTGCACCGGGAAAAAAAAACAATTAATACAAATAAGAATTGTATGTAGGTAATTACTTAAAAAAATATTTTTTACCTGCATGTTTCTGAAATTTTATACAAACTTCGTATATATTTTACAGTAAACAGAGGCCTTTATGATTTTTTTAATGCTTTTTTCAGTTTAAAAAAAATGAAAATGAGTTATTATGACAGACAGAGACACTAACTACACACTGATAAAAATATAATTGTAAAAGCCATGAATCAACATTTTGTATGGGTAACCTGAGGTTACATCAACGAATGCCGTAGATCGTTTCAAACACAGTACTTTAAGGGTTAAAGGAGTTGTCCGTAAACCGGACACATAAATAAAATGATATCGTAATATCCAATTCACATGCCAAAATTCAGATTTGAAGTTAAAATCAACTCTTAATAATGGCCGAATTCTAACTTGCCTTAGTATCTATAATAGCAGAGAATATTGTTGAAGTATATAATGTCTTGTTAACGTAAGCGGCCAATCCTATCTAATATTTCGTAGCTTCTCTATTAAATATTTAAGTTTATAAGCTTTTGTAGGGAAACCGAAACTAATGGTAGCCTATTACTGGTAAATATTTGAAACGTTATCAATCTAATGAATTTACAAGCGAGATAAGGAGGTGATTCATGGATTATAATTTGATGATATACTATTTATATAATAAGCGCATCAGGTTACCATACATGAGGTCGCGGGTTCGATTTCCAACGGGGTTAATATGAAATATTTCAAATTAAAATCCAAATTAAAATGTGATACCTTGGATTGGCACTGAAACGTAAGACAGATTATCTTGCCTTCATGTTCATCATCGTCTTCATACCAACGAAGTCAAACCACCGCACACCTAATATTCTTCTCAGACACCTAATCTCAAAACTCAAAAGTCTGCTATTTTAGGCCCTGGTTCGCAGCCGTAGAGGAGAACAGGTGTATTTTATTCTGAAAATATAAATTCCGTCAGACCGAAAAATCCATCTCCCCCTCCCAAAAGTTTTGCGACCTGGAGTATGCTGATGACGCCGTCCTTATTGACGACTCAGTCGGGGGTCTTCAAGTTATTGTTGATGAGTTATTTTTGTCTTCACGTAATAAACAATAAATAATCACTGCTTTTGGGGTAGCAATTCAGTGCCCTATCTACCATTTATTAAGTGCGGATAAAGACAATAAGTAGTACTAGTAAAAATATCATGCATCTTTTTCCACTGGTTTACATGGGGTTGGTCGAGCCGATTATTACTTATGGACTAAGAATATGGGGCCTTACTTTTAAATCTTATATCGACAGGATCTTAAACTTGCAAGTCAGAATAATAAAATGCATAGTTCCAAAATATGTAAAGAAAGACGCAAAAGAAAATCTCAATATATATTTAACCATGTCAACGTCTTATCTGTGGAAAATCTATGCAAATATAAAATAATGACAGATCATTTCTTGACGATGGGCACAAAATAAAAATATCACACCCGATTGAGACACGATTAGTTTCGGCACAGCGGCTGAGGCAGCCTCGGCAAGTAAACTATTACGGGAAAAGAACATTGGCGTGTGTTTATTCCAGATCTATTTCAATCGGCTCCCAAAAAGTATTTATGAAGAAAAAAATATTATTAAATTTTAAAAAACCTTAAGACCCTCTTAAAGGGCACACAGTGATTTGTTGCAACACTACCTACTTAAAATAAGAATATACTTATAATGTTAGATAATTTGTGTAATAAAATAAGAAGAAAAAAAAAAGTATTAATATGTAATGTAACCCGCAGACAAGCCCCGGCTTTGCGGGAACAATAAATACATTTTATGTATTGTTTATAAAAACATGTTTACTTTAAAATAAAATATTAAAAAAAAAAAAAAAAAAAAACGTTCACCCTCAATGGAGCGTGTATACAACACTAGACGTCAATCCTCATTCTTCAACTCCACCGCACATCATTATTCTGATAATCTTAATACATTATCAAAACATATAATTATATAATTTAGTATAAACAGTTTTGGTTAACAACCGCCATCATATATTTTTATGTTATCAATAAAGTTCTAAGTACGTGTCTCTTATGTTCACTTTGGGAATGGAATGTGATGGAATTTCTATGATGAGCGTAAAGGAATTAGGATTATAATTTGGAATGAGGTGCCGCCCCTTAGGAGCCATATTGCCCGGCGAGGATGACCGAATGAGCCCATAATGGACCCATTGCTTGGTCATATTATAACTAACCAACAATGGACGTTACTAAGTAGTTATGACCATTACACGTACAGAGGATTGAGGTATATGGATCTAAATTAATGGTATTCAATACTTATACAAATAAGCAGACCACTAGATTCTATCAGAGATCTATGAAATGTCTATGTATTTTAAAACAGGAATATTGGATATATTATTATTATCTACATAATATTATTATATAGTTGTTAAGATGTTTTATAAGAACTTTTCATATATTTTTGTTTTATAAAAACTTGTATTTGTCGGCATCGATTTAGACATACACATATTGCGTATTTAAACCACTACCTATTGATTTTCAACGACTGCCCGATTTTCAATGGCCCAGTGGTTGCAGACTAGTCTTAAAAGTCGTAATAGTCGTACGATCAATACCCTAATACCATGACTTAATTCCCAGATTCATTTTCCTTTAATAAAATACACGAGTTACACGAAAAATAAAAATAACTATAAAGTAATATTTCGGACTGACTTTAAATATACTTTCAACGTGTACTTTATACTTTAAGTGTACGAGTATTTAGTAAGCCAGATAGTTGCATGGGGTGTCCCAGTACTTAGGGGTCGGCAGAAATGGGGGTTAATTGGTGTTTTACGGCTGTTAAGGATCGCGTACGATTATCTGAGCGATAATGTGCCGGGCCCCCGACCCCCGATCCCCAGCCCCAGCCCTTTGCAAGAGGCAGAGGGGGGTGGTCCCAATAATTGCCGTGTTTAACAGGGTGGCGACACGCGTCCAGGAAAATAACGATGCCCTAAATGAGAAAAATACCCAGGAGGCGTAGTTTATTACGGGAATCTACGCCATTTTGCTCTCATTCACGAGAAAAATATCTCAAAACTATCATTAGTAAATAAATAAGTAGGTTGTGAAGAATTAATAAATAATAAGATTGTAAAAAATTAATAAATAGTTGAATGTTAAACAAAATTGTTAAGCCTGCAATACAGTAAATTTCAACTAATATTAACATTCACTATTAGATGCACGTTGTTTTCAAGTCAGTAATTTTGTTTTGTACGCTTATTTACAATTGCAAGTAATGGAAATTTAAGACCCTCTACTAATTGTTTCTACGGTTCTGTTTCTAATTCGTTTAGTAGTTCCAGAATAGTAATTTCCAGTCCCTTGTATTGTTAATTGCCAGATTCTGATACCCAGTGCAACTCTGCAAGTAAACGTCGCAATAACCCACTTCAAGCACTGTACAATATACAAAATTAAATGTTCTCGCATAAATGAGATGTTTCTGTAGAATAATATGCTTTGATTATTGTTTTAAACAGGATTATATATATGATTATTGTATAATTAATTAAGGATTATAAATGATAATTACAATCAGTATATTCTGAGCGCTCAAATTCACAAAAAGCAAGTAATATTAGATTTAAGCCAGAATTACTAACTATGAATGACGAGAACTGGTGGTATAAAGTATTTTGTGGATCCCATAATATGCTTCAAATTAGGAACTGATTTTTAATTCATAATTCAATCTAAATAAAAAAAATTGTTTACATTTACATTTTACATTTACTTTATTATCTATTAGACGAGAAATTTCGAAGGGATTATGGATATTTAGGCGTTTATGACCTGTCATTGGTTGGGTTAGGTAACCGCTTGATATAATATCACAACATACTCCATTCCGCTTAGTATTTGGTATCCATATCTGTCAATGATAAGAACTTGTATAGTTGCAATAAAACGACAGACAGATCGCTTCATATGTGAAATTTCTCTGTAATCCATCAACAGGTCATAAGCCCTGCAAACTCCTTAGTATCCATAACCCCTTCATATTTATCGTCTTTATTAAGAAGTCAACTGTAATTGAATGCAAGCCCGTCATGGGTAAAATCCAGTTTTTGTCTACAAGTATTGGGATAATAATAATAATAATCAACTTCTATACTGTCATTTTGGTGAAAAAACACCCAATAATAATATAAAATACTAAATATTTAATTTTTTTTAAATTGCAAATAAGACAATTAAGGGTAGTAAAAGATTTAATAAAAGTTTTGTTGCGGAAGTGTTAACACCTTTTTATTTCATTAAATTACTTTTTTAAATGGTTATAAACGAAACGGTACCTAATACATTAAAGAAAGAACGTGTTTTTAAGATCGTTTTATGGCTACTTTGAGTGTCATTTTACAGTGCTAAAAGTCGTTAAAACCATTTCACATTATTCTTTAGAGCCTTTTAAAAATGAAAACAATTTATTTAGAATTATAAATGAAAGGATCTTTTTCTTCTTTTGCCACGATCATTCCTAGACCATGTCGACTGCTCCACGATCATTCCTAGACCATGTCGACTGCTTCACGATCATTCCTAGACCATGTCGACTGCTCCACGATCATTCCTAGACCATGTCGACTGCTTCACGATCATTCCTAGACCATGTCGACTGCTCCACGATCATTCTTAGACCATGTCGACTGCTCCACGATCATTCCTAGACCATGTCGACTGCTCCACGATCATTCCTAGACCATGTCGACTGCTCCACGATCATTCTTAGACCATGTCGACTGCTCCACGATCATTCCTAGACCATGTCGACTGCTCCACGATCATTCTTAGACCATGTCGACTGCTCCACGATCATTCCTAGACCATGTCGACTGCTCCACGATCATTCCTAGACCATGTCGACTGCTCCACGATCATTCTTAGACCATGTCGACTGCTCCACGCTCATTCCTAGACCATGTCGACTGCTCCAAGAAAGAAACTCCGAATTAAATTTTTTACTTTTTTATCCTTTCTGAAGGTTTTAAATAATTTATCTACCTCCGCTGGACAGTGAATAAAAAACACATTATAAACCTGAATATTTTAAATTCAATTTGTTTTTTTTTTTTAATATGGAAAAAAAAAAAATTAAGTTTGCTTTCTTACAAATCTGTTAATTTGACTTCCTGTTGTCTTTCTTGGAGCAGTCGATGTGGACATTTCTAGACTTCAATCACTTTTAATCCTCTTCCCATATCAAACTTGCTTCAATTCAGTATGGAAATTCTTCAGAAAAAATGTGTAAAACGTTAAGGAATTCACTTCAAAGTAGCGATATTAAAGTAAAAAGGGATATAGACCTTTGAGTTGGTTGAGACCTAAATACACACACACCGTTGTTGTAGTTCTTTTCCCAACCTTTGTAGATAAGTATTTATCCTCTATACGAACATTCGAGTCAGTACAAAGGTAACTCAAACAAACATAGCTCTAGGAAATCCAATCAATCTGCGAAACTTGTCATTCTGATTCTGAAGAAATCCTTAAGGAGGATACCAAAGTTAAAAAATAAGTATTTTGCCCTATACTTATAACGTAGGACCAAGTTACAGCAAAGAAATGTGGCAGCAAAATGGGTTTTTAATTTTTTTACGGAATAAAAATTGGCAAACCAAAGAATTTAATGTGCTCATTTGTTACTCATTACTGTTATTTTTTTTTTTTTTTTTGCTGCTCCACCATAACTTTTCACTGATAATTGAAAAAAAGCCCAAAATAGAGGACATCCCCCGTCTTTTTTTTCAAAGAATTTATTATTTTTTCAGAAATCGCAGTTTTCTTCCATAGAAAATAGCTTGAAGGTACATGTGATTTTTTTTTAAAGCTTTTGTATGCGTCAATAAATCCGGAATGTCATTTTCAAAAATAACCTATTTTTATGCTGGTTTTAGGTACAGATTTAAGGGATCGATTGTCAGATTATTCTTTCATACGCCCTTTGGCAAAAAGTCAAAATACATTGTTTCCATGCTGTCAAAATTCTTTACTTAATATTTACAAACATGATAAATGAACTGTTGTAAAATACATGAAAATTCTTTGAAAATATATTTTATACTTTGTCATGATTGATAAATTATTTTCAATGAATTCTCAAGCAATATACCTAGCTATAGAATTGAGTAGGGATAAGTCGTAGAAAAAACCTTTAAAATACCATCAATAAATGAACCATCCAATTAACCTAAAAAATAATAATTATAGTATTATTGATTCAAAGCAACCAAAACTAAAAAAAATGATATTTTTTAAATAAAAAACATAATATTATTTCGTTATCTTACAACTATCAAACACTAAACCACATGACTAAAAATCTTGTGCCACTTTTCCCACTTCAGAGATGAAAAATTATCATTCTTTTACCGTCTTCTTGTTTTATTTTCTTCGCCATTATTGAAATTATTAGGCTTTCCATACACTGTTGACCATTGCAAATAAGGAAAGAAACTTAATTCCAAGTCGTTATTATTGCAAATATTTACACAAATTAATTGGAAAGCATCCCTCAAAACTGTTTGACCGCAAAACTATATACAAATACTCACATGTCAACCAAGGACTGGACCCATATTTGGAAGCTCTTAAATAAATTGAGTGACCATCGTGTTTCGAAGGGATCTGAACATGGAAACCGGGGGGATGTTTAGGGGTGTTAGGAAGGGGGCAAAACTTCATATGAAAGGACGTCACGTAAGCATCCTAAGGGATTGTGAAGAAGATTGGTATCCGGCTGAGTTTTGCTTTGGTATTATTTAGTCAGATTAAATAATCTTCAAGGCTTGTTTTAGATTCATTTTTATTGTCTTTTAGCTTTTTATAATGTTCAGACGTTTTATTTACTGATTTTTTATGTGTTAAAACGGACTTGTCCGTCAATAAAAATAAATAAATATGTTTAGTGTACTTCAGGGCGTTTTTTTTTTTTTTTTTAATAAAAAGAAATCTATGCAATCGTATGATATTTGCACATATTTCGATTTGTAAATACTATTTTCAATACAGCCTAAGCGGCTTGTGCTTGAAAATAGGAATCGAGTCGTGTCGAAGTGGGGATTTGAACCGACGATCTCTGGACTCAGAGACCGCGACGCTATATATTTCCATTTATATATTTTTTTATATACGTTTCCTAGGGTTATTTTCATAACACCACTTATTATCAAATTCCGCCGTCTGAAGACTCCAGCACTTAGGCCAATACACGAAACGTGTGACGTAGATGTCTAGTGATGACGTAGATGCCTATTGATCACGTAGTGAGTAAAGTAGTGCGTAACTAGACACTAGACACGGTGTATTTTTTAAGTATGGAATGTCACGTCTCTGAAATTCTTGTTCGAAGTGTCGCAGGTACCATACGTCTTTATGAATGGAATGTGGGTGTTTATTGGGTGTTGGTAGGACTTGTGACATGTCAATGACTTGGTATCTAATCAGAAGTAGTAGATGTAAAATTTATTTTATTTTAGGTATAGGTCTTGTGTGGAAATTTAGTTTCATCATCAGAGCCCTTGCATTCTGCTCAATTAACACATCCACGTTTTTGTCTTGTAACAATTTAAGTTTGATTGTTTCAAGGGTTGTAAGGATTTCAGCCGCCTCGTAGCATAGTGGTAGCGCACCGTGCATGAGGTCGCGGGTTCGATTCCCGTAGGGTGTCGACGTAAAATATTCATTTACATTTGATTTTCATATTAATTTTGTGTGATACCTTGGACTGGTACTGAATCGTACGGATCATCCTACCTTCATGTAATAAAATAATCAAGACACACTGCATTTGGTGTACCTATGTAGTGCCCTATGCACCATTAGGTGCGGACAATGGAAAGTAGTAGTAGTAGTAAGGATTTCACATTTTAATATTTTTATACATTGCGATTATTTATCTTACAAAATGAATCCATCTTAGTAAATAATACAAGGTGAAAACTTGCCCAACGGTGTATTAGTAAGTGGTCTAGAGACATCTTGTCCCTCCTCAGAAAGACGTTCCGGGTTACTGTTCCGTCCCGTCCACGTCTTCACTAACTGGCTTTATCAATGATTCAACTTGTCTAGTCGTATCATTGTGCCATCCTGATACAACTGAAGTTGAGCTGCTCAGATTAACTCGGAAGTTACTGTTTGGATTACTACTACTACTACCCACTATCCGCACCCAATGCTGCATAGGGCACTGCATTGGTACACCAAGTGCAGTGAATCTTGATTATTTTTATTACGTGTCGGCAGGATGATCAGTCTTACGCTTCAGTACCAGTCTAGGGTATCGAAATCAGTACCCCCCCGAAAATGATACTTGTGTTCATATTATATTATAAAAAATGCACCCCGCTATCTTAGATTTTGAAATAAGCCTCTTTGGTATGTACCTACCCACAAAAACATATTTCAGGTTTCGTTCTTACCCATGCGTTAACCTCATCCCTTTGTAAGTTGTTGCTTAATAACTAGTACGCGAATCTCGTCTTATACGGTTTACAGTGCTTGTACTTATGCAGTTCATATTGGCCAGCTTATAAAAAAAATGCTTTTTGTTAACGCTCGATTTTTAAAAACATAACGCTTTTTGCTGACAACTGATTTTTTAGCCATAAAATGTTCGTATCAAAATCAATACAAAAAAGTTCTTTCTCCCATTTAAATATTCAAATTAATGTTGCCCTATAAGTACGTCGCGTTAGGGTCGTAGGACGCGCCCTTGCAGGAGGAATAACACTAAAATCGGTCGGAATAAATTGTACGTATTTAAAAAAAAAAAAATCATGTTTATTTATGTAATATCATCGATTTTCTTTATTGATTCAAACAGCAATCAATTTGTATAAACATTAGCTGGTAAAAGTTATAAGCATAACAAATTGAAGAATCGTCTTCAGGCGTTTCCTAGTAGGTGATATAATTCGGTAAGAATCTCACTTGCAATCATAAAGGTTTCTGCTAAAATGCTTAGCAATTTTCTCAATGGATGACAATGGTCGTGCCATTTCACTGTATACCATTTCGTGCCATTTCACGTACAAGTTCTGATAATCGGCAGATATGGATATTAAATACTAGGTGAAATGTGGAATTTTGTAATACATCAAGTGGCCACTTAACCCAGCCAATGACAGGTCATAAGCCCTGTAAACGCCTAGATATCCATGTTCCCTTCCAAACTTCTCGTCTAGGTTAAGATGTCAAATAGCAATCAATTTATTTACTTAAAAGTTTGAACAATGTACTCCGAACCAAAAATATTTGAATACTTTTTTTTATTGCGTGGCATGCTGTTAGCAAAGCCTACTTAATTTAATTGTAGTCCTTAATATCCTCTTAATCTTTGTAACTTTATTTAAGTGCCTATGATCACTGATCACTATGAAGACAAAAGTCGGCCCAGTGTCAGCAGTCCTAGCAGTGCAAATAGGAACGTTTAGTATATAGGTCGTACACACACTCCAGAACACCTCGTGATCAATTTCTCAATCATTGCTTTTAAATATAACGCGTACATAGTTTAAGTTACCTTTGTTAAATAAAACAACCTGCATACGTAAGTAACATCTTTTATTTAATGCAATACTTAAACTCATTCAATAAAGCTGACGAGATGGTATTTTACCATCCAAATACCACCTCGCCACAACATTTTCACTTATAAGTTATAACTTAGAAACAGTTAAATTAAAAACCTTTTTATTAAATGGATACTTTTAATTATATTCCAAATAACCCTTAGCTAGGTCTTGTTAACCGCAGGTACCTTAATAGGTCTGTTTACGTTCGGCACACTGCACTAAATCTTCTTCTTCTCAACTAACTAAAAAAAGTAAACTTTAGGGATACTTGAATAAACGAGTTATCGAAAACGTGATTACTTATAGCCATTGATTTATAATACACTTAGATCTGCCTTGCAGAGTAAATTAAAGAAAAAGTAATGACACGAAGATTCCGCACCTCAATACACTTACACGGGTCGACCTTATCAGAGCCCTTCGACTGCCGGCAAGCATCCGCCCACACACCGCAAAAGGTATGGGCTATATATAAGGTTACAGTAACAGTATACAATACTAACCCGTTCCTTACGAGGAGCGTTCATGAATTTTATTTACCGTGCATCTAAAGTGACTTTTTTTATCTTGTGGACGGGCTGTTGGCTATTATTTAAGAAGAAAACTTTCTTTGAAATAAAAATTATTTTTAGGCTATGTATAACAAATATAAATAAACACTTACATGTGGAAAGTCACACCATATTTTTTGTTAATTTTATCCGTACGGTTTTGACACGTTTTCACTACACAGGAAGGCATTTCGAATGTTTTCTGACCCGTCCAACTCGGCCGGCGGTTAAAGAAATACTGAATACGCGTCTGGCGGAGTTGGATGTTTTGGCGGAGTTGAAGTGTCATTCATGTTTTGAGTTCAGTTCAGAAATCAATGTTTATAGCTAAAATCTTGTGCAGAATCCAAACCAAATATTGTGTTGTCTGCTACATGATCTATTTCTATTTTCACAACAAAACACCTAAAAATGGGATATTAGCAAAGTGTACAGGTGATATGGATGTACGAGTATATGTACGATACGTAATGTAGCTCTCTACAGTAGAGAACCACGCGATGGTGTAGAGGAGCAATGGGAATTCAGCAACCATTACTTCTGATTAGTCACTACACGAGAGAGCCACGTAAACAGTATACCATTTCAAATATTAAGGGTTTTATGCCAGTTACGTTGAATATTTGCTTAGCGACTGTGTTTCATATTGTAGTGGAACGAAAATACCACGATAATGACGGCATATCTGATAAGTTTGATGGAAAAACAATGAGAAAATATTGAAAATAAAAATTATAACAATCAAAGTTTACCTTCCTACTATTTTCACCTGTATTTATCTACATGTGATTTTCATATTAATATGTCATGAGTGATACCTTGGACTGGTACTAAAGCGTAAGACTGATCATCCTACCTTCATTAAGTTAAAAATGGAACCATTTTGGCATGAAAAGCTCATAATTAGTACTCTCGCCAATTTTCTTATTTATTTGGGTTATGATATTCCGGTTTCAAGTTTTCTTTTATTTCGTAATCAAGCTATTCGTTTGGCTAGAGCCAAACAAGGAAACTTTCAGGACAACAAAAATAAGACGAGAAGAAGGGCTTTCAGTTCAATTGCGGTAATTATTTCTGGTTCCCAATCCTCATTAAAATTATTTTCGTAATGACATGAAATACTGCCTATATTATATCAGCCAATTAGCAAATAACTTTCTTTGATTTATTTCATAAAAAGCATATCTACAGTTTTTACTAACTTTTTACAATAAGTAGCGGCCTCCGTAGCGTAATGGCTAAGACGCTGGACTAACGATACGGAGGTTCCGGGTTCGATTCCCGGTGAGAACACAAGAAATCAAAAGTGATTTTTCTCAAGCCTGGGTGTTTGTAATGTTGTTCCCCTCTGTAATTGGGCCTCCAGTGGCCTGTTGAGGTGGTTAAAAAATAAATAAATAAATAAATACCTACCAATTACTGATTTCATGCAATTTTAAAATAGCGAAATAGAAGGATTGAAATAAAAAGTTATAACAATTGAAAAGCGAGAATACATTAACAAAAAAAAGTTTGACACATTAAATATTTACTGTAGGTAAACAGATAGAGAAATGTTGGTCACATATAAATATTTTATTATTTTATATATGCAAACTCTTGTCATCTTTTAATAATTTTTTATTTTACCATAATTATTTAAAAAAAAATTTTTTAAGCCAATTAATAGGCTAATAAAAGCCCTAATAAATTGGCATTTCACTAACTAACTAACTAACTAACCATCACGCCATTTCCCCGAAGGGGTAGGCAGAGAGGATAGAACGCCACACCACTCTGTCCTGGCATACTACTCTCGCTTCCCTCCACATTCATACATCTTCTCATGCACGCACGTCGATTATTCCGACTTCTTACATGCCCACTTTCAAGCACTTGTTTTACTTGATCATGCCATGTCTTTCTCGGCCATTCTCGACTTCTACATCCAGGCACAGTCAAATTGGCATTTAATGCGTAAATTAAGAAATTTAGTGATAAAGTATAAGCATGATTAATATCATGATCTTTGTAAGCATGATTAATATCATGATCTTTATAAGCATGATCTAGATTCTAGGTAGTTTGGGTAAGGAGTAAGGATAAAATCGATTTGCTCTTAAATAATTGTATCTGCGACACAAAAACATTAACATTATTATTTGGGGAGATTTTGTGGTTTTTATCAAACAAAAAATCGGATTCGAAGTGCTTTATGGTTCTTCCTAAACACAAACCGTTTATTCCCAAGTCACATGTTTTTATGTTTTTTTTTCGAGCTTTGTGAAACTGATTCAGAATGATCATCTATAGGTATTTCCATTTGAGTATTTTTTACCGTTTAAATAATTGGTTTATTAGAATAAGATCATCGCTATCATCTTCGTTCCACATCCGCTCCGTATATGGAGCTTATGGGTTCCACAAACCGCACAAGCCAAGCGATGGGCCGCCAGCTCCCGCGCATCCCAAGCCGGGTCCACGTCCCGTAGATACCTAATTCGTTCACCAGTCACACCAAAAGCGGAGTTCAAGTACCATACATAGAAAGTAACAAGTCAGTGGGATATTTTGTTTTCCGCCTTTCCGCATTATTCTTTTATTGCGATTAATGAATTTTCCCTCCGAGCTATTTATTATCGTTCGTTACTTAATGGATGGGGTGATGCCCGTTTTCACCGCTCCACCAATTCTACTTATTTAGTTTGCTAGTGGTTTTTTTAATCGTTTTCTTAATTTGCGGAACTCAACTTAATCAAGGGGATAATGATTACATCAAATTGTCGGTTCAATTTGGATCCTTTTAAGATAAATTATTAAGTTATTAAATAAACATCATTTACCATGACACAATACATAAATATTTGTTTATTGTTTCTAACTAACTAACTAAAACCATCACGCCATTTCCCCGTAGGGGTAGGCAGAGAGGATAGAACGCCATACCACTCTGCCCTGACATACATCATACATCTTCTCATGCACATACGCCAATTGTTCCGACTTTTCACATGTCCACTTTCAAGTACTTGTCGTACTTGGTCATGCCATGTCTTTCTCGGCCTTCCTCGGCTTCTACATCCAGGCACACTTGCATTTAAACTTCTTTTAGCCGTTCTTTCATCACTCATTCGCTCCACATGACCAAACCAACGTAAAAGCCCATTCTTAATTTTGTCAATAATGCTTATCTCAGCCTTGCACCCTGCTCTAATTTCGACATTTGTACACCTATCATACATAGTCTTACCACACATTCGCCTGAGAGATCGCATCCCAACAGTTTTTAGTCTACTTTCATCCTTCTTTTTCCAACACTACGCTTCACTACCATACTACATAAGGGTAGGTACTATTAATTTATATTTTTTATTTACATTACTTGTTGGAATTATTTGTACATAACTAAGTAAAGTTAAATAAAAATACAACACTAATATACATATACACAAATATATAAATAGGTACACTTTTTTTTATTTGACCAGTTACTTTTTTTCTACTAATTCCGCTTATTTCTCCATTACCTACTTTGTTACTCCATTACCCATTTAACATATGTTTTTGTATTTCGTCTCATTTTTCTCTCATATTGTCTTCTTCCAACACATGTGCTTAGTGTCTAATGTAAAACATGTTATTTATACTTTTATCTTGTACCTACAACATGTTACCAGTCTGAAAATGCCCGTTACAGGGTGAAAGCGCTAACTGGTCAAATAAAAAAAAGAGGAAGTTTACTAGGTATTTTATTTAACTTTAATTAGTTATATACAAATGATTTATTGTTTTTTTGGTTCAATTAATGGTTATAGTTTGGTCGGAATAATTTATTTCGGTATTTTTGCCTTGTTTTTTAAATATTTTTATGTTTTTTCGTTATATTGTATTTAATAGCAAAAATAATTTTATAAAAGCAAATAGTTCGTTTACAACATCATCCCAAAAGTAGTCAATTGGGTAGGTATTCTAAATGCATTAAAACCTTTACACAAATGAGTAGCGAAAACGTGCCTTCAATTTTAATAGGTTTATATGTATCTATGTGTAGATAGAAAAATATTTTAGTCTCAACACAAGCTTAGCCCAGCAAAGTATTTCAAAATAAATAAAATCTGGTAAAAAATGAAATAAATAAGTATTTATAATGGTAAGGCAGTTAAAAATGTAATTTTAAAATTATTGAAATATTTATTACTATGCGTCCATTTTTTTCGCTAAGCGTTTATAATATAACTTCTTTAGAGTTAAAATATGTCAAAAATTAAAATAATGTTCTTTTCACACTTCTTTTGAAGAAACTGGTACAATTTTTTTCGAGTGTTTCAACATTCTCGAATTCCAATTTAAATTAAACACCACGCCCCACCAAACAGTGAACTATTAAATCTGGTTTAACGAAAATCGAAATTAATTTCCACCGGTCCATTGTAAAATGGGATGAATAGGTCTCCGGTACCGGGAAGCGGATTGCTCGCTCCGCGGTGTTTTAACTTCGGAAAAATATTTAAATGGGAAAACTTCGATTATAAAACGGGGCCCGAGAACAATAAACTTTCATAATTGAAAGTTTGATTGAAGGTCGGTGCCGATGGAAATACTATTTAGAATGCAATTTTTATTCTTGGTAACTGTCACATAGCCATGTATGAAAAACTGACTCATAAATAACCGCGGTCAAAAGTTATATATATATATATAAAGTGTAATAAAACTCGTAGTACAACCCGAAAACTGGCGAATCTACATCATATTTGGAGTCGAATGTGTAATATGACTTTTGAATCTGACTTTGAAAAAAAATTATTTATTTATTTATTTAAAAGATATTAAGAAAATAACAGAAAAATCCAAATCATTCTTAATACAATTATAAATAATACTGCAATAGATATTAAAGGTATAGCAAAAAACAGAAAGTAAAATTACAAATTAATTACAGTAGTAGTAATTACAAATTAGAAAGTGCTCTCCTGACGGAAGATCCACTGTCGTGAAATAAGTCGACATCCGAGATGATGCGATTAAGTAACAAGATTGCTCTAATATGATGTCCATTCTATCCATTACCAAAGTTTTGTAAAATCGACATACTTATTATTCCAAGTACAGATATAAGTCAATATAATATTAATTTAAAAACCGCTTGACGCTTTATTCCACTTTAGTTTTTGAGACTAATAACCGGTTTCACCGCTTCCACGACATCGTCAGACTGGTGGTTTTTTCGAGTAGGTTAGACCAAAACCGAGTAAAAATTTTAAATTAATGAACTTGGATCCGCCACGATGAGAACTCTCTGGTAACTTCGTCCGAACGAGGATCGGAAAATGGAAAAAGGACTTACCAGAGCTGGACTCAACAAGGGCGGGAAATGACGATGAAGGACCACCAGGAAGGGCAAAGTATCCTGGAATACTCTGGAAACACCACGTCAAACTGGCGCGGCGGGACACAAAACGAGGGGCAGCAGCACACTTTTACTCACTTTCACCGAGGGGGGTTTCGGGAATTGGTTTCTGGAAGCTTGGAGATGGAGCGAGTACGACGAGGGGATTTTGATGGAAATGAACGAGGGAAGAACAGGTCTTGGATTTCACGA
Organism: Micrasema minimum; assembly: GCA_022494985.1. Classification (NCBI taxonomy): domain Eukaryota; kingdom Metazoa; phylum Arthropoda; class Insecta; order Trichoptera; family Brachycentridae; genus Micrasema; species Micrasema minimum. The sequence continues at coordinate 156,002 of JAGVSP010000677.1, forward strand.
AAAGGATGGATGTTGCGAGGTCAGAGTAATGTTGCTGCGCTGAGCGGGTTTTCGAGACTGAATTTTAGTTGCAAAATAGGTGACAAAACGGATTGGAAATGGGTGAAGGTAGAGAATAAATTTCGGAAAGAATTCGAACTACCTATCACCAGAGAGTGTCAATAATGGCCAAACCAGAACTTATATTCCATACTTTTATATTGATTATTTATTTTTCAAGTGATTTGATGAATGCACTTAGCAATCGTGATTTGATTTGTTAAATAAAAACTTTAAAAAATTTTTAGCATTTTAAATCATCGCCACATTCGTAGATAAATGAAGTAAAAATAAAATTAATTTTAAATCATTTATTAAATGACTCTTAGGAGTCTTTAAACTCAATTAATTGATTCGGTCTACTTAACTACTAAATATTGTTAAACAAACCAATTACTTTTTTAATTTTCTCAAAAAGGACGAAACACCACCTCGAAAGATTGTTTAACTAAATTGTAATGAAAGGAAATGTGTAAGTTGGGCCAGGTAAAGGGGATTTGTTGACTTGCGGGGGGCATTTCACATTTAGCGACCTTTATTATTAAGGTGGCTTGTCATATAACAAGCATAATCTGGCGCCATTAGTGACGTCACGAACTCCCCGAAGGGTTGGGGGGAGGCAGTAGGTATGTAGGCATACATGTGTGTATATAAGGTACCTGTGTATGTATGTGTATGTATGTTGTATGTATTGTACCTTAAGACGTTAACTAGTATGGAAGGTAGCTTCCGATTCGCGTAATGTACTACCCCTAATGATCCTATTCTAAAACGTATTTTATGCAATTTTAAATATCAAAGTGGTACGAGGACTTTGCCATGGTATATTTTTAAACGCATACAAACCAATAAAATACGTATAAACATAATAATGTCGTTTATATAAGTGCGTCGGAGTCCTGTTCGTCCACTGTTGACAATTTTTCGGCAGATTGCGTCAGAGCTGCGGGACGTGGACTTGACTTGGGAGGATGTACGGGAACTGGCAGCCGATCGCTTGGCCTGGAGGCAGTTTTTGGAATCCATATGCTCCACATAGGGAGCGGATGTGCTATGATGATGATGATATATAAGTGCAATACCGCGAATAAGCCATTGATTTAAATGTTTAGATGAGACAAAACCGTAGAATTTGTAAAGAAAAATTGTAATTTGAAAAAATTGAAATTTGAAAAAATTGAAATTTGAAAAAATTGAAATAATTGTATTTCTCAAAAACCGCCCTATAAAGCTGTCCGTCCAAATAATAAATATAAAAGTATACATAAAACCACAATATTTCATTTAATTTCGACCTTTAAGTGAGCCGTAAAATTAGTTTCAGCAATATAAAATGATTAATGAATTAATAAACATGGGGTGTTAAAAACCACAGTGGCTTATCGGGGGATAAATGGTGCAGAAAACAGGCGCTAATATTATCATTGTCTAACCGACACCGTAACTGAAAAGACCGTAACGAAACAGTAACCGTTACGAGTACTTCGTGAATAACCGTTATCAACCGAAGTAACTTTTTGTTAACGCCCTCCTGGTAATTAGCGTTCATTGTTAACGTGTTGCTTTATAAACTTTAAGTCACCACTCAAATATTAATACACAAACTCATTTTTCTGGGGCGGTTTCATGGAGTTTCAGGTTTTTTTGCGATACCAAGGTACTTTTTTTGTTTTGCCAAAAAAAACTTTTATGCAGGGTTAACTTTTATCAAGGATTATAATGGGAATTTTATTAAATGAATTGTCATGTGTTTTATTTTGAAATCGTGCAATTTTTTTTAAAAATAGATTTCTGGAGTTTCGTCTTACTTTGATACAGGTTTTTAATTTTTACTGCGTGGTTTTTTGAAATTTCAGAATTTATTTAAAATGTCATGGGGGTGTTAAAATAGTTTTTAAGTAAATCGCTGCTTTAAATCTACAAAAAATGGCAAAAAAGTAGTATTTACATTCGCTCAAAATATTAAAAATCTGTTTAAAGCTCATTTTACAAAAATTTTCTTACCCCATTGTTAAATTATTAATTCAAGAATAACTTAAGCGTGCGAGTATTTGTTTTATGGAAAGTGTATTTATTAATAATTAATGTTGTTTGAAGTGAAACACGTGTGTAGCACATGTTTAACTTTCATTATGATACAGAGTAAATTACTGGGCCTAATGAGGACCCATTATAAATTCACGCGCATATGAATAAATAATATAAATGTGCACATATAGTATTTAAGGACTTGTAAAAGAAATATTAAACCTTGTTGATTCAATTAATTAATGAATTTTTCTGTATTTTTCTGTATAACATCTGTATTCTAATTTGGTGTCTTTTCACCAGTCGAGTCAATGGGAGAACGTTACTCCCAAAACCAGGTAGTGTAGGTAAATTCTTTTTTTATAGAATAAACCAATTAATAGTAACACATAACATCGTTTTATTTAATCATAATTCTTGTTGATTCAATTTGCTTTGTTTTTTGGGATTATCCGTGCTATGTTTTTTGTCTTCTCCGACGTTTCGAAATTTAAAAAAAATTCACCTTGTGGCGTAGTGGTTAGGTGTAGGGCTAACATAACATGCATGATGTCGCGGGTTCGATTGCCGACGGGAATCAGAAAATAATTACTTCAATGTGTTTTTTTTTAAATATTTCAAAGGGAGTTCTGGTACCAACCCTTATGTATGGAATCGAAGCATGGAGTTGGAAAAATAAGGATGAAAGTAGATTGGATGCAGTTGAAATGCGATCTCTCAGGCGAATGTGTGGTAAAACTATGTATGATAGGTGCACTAATGTTGAAATTAGAGCAGGATGCAAGGCTGAGATAAGCATTATCGACAAAATTGAGAAAGGTCTTTTACGATGGTTCGGTAATGTAGAATAGATGATGAAAGAACGCTAAAAAAAAATATATGATGCGACTGTGCCTGGATGTAGAAGTCGAGAAAAGGCCGAGAAAGACATGGCATGATCAAGCAAAACAAGTGCTTGAAAGTGGGCATGTAAGAAGTCGGAATAATCGACGTGCGTGCATGAGAAGATGTATGAATGTGGAGGAAGCAAGAGAAGTTCGCCAGGACAGAGTGGTGTGGCGTTCTATCCTCTCTGCCTACCCCTTCGGGGAAACGGCGTGATGGTTAGTTAGTTAGTTAGTTGATACCTTGGACTGGCGCTAAAGCATAAAGCTGATCATCTTGCATTCATGTGACCAATTATCAAGATTCACTGCACTTGGACTGCCAATGAATCTAATTTTCAATATTTAAATATTGAATTAATTCAATTATATCTTCACCATGGCAACTTTCCTCGTTTGAGCTTCCAAATTTATTCTCGGAGCGGGTTCTATTTCCTCTTCTCAGCAAAAAACTTCTCTTCATCATTTCAAACACATATATTCGGAAAGATGGCCCAGTCAGGTGGAATAAATGCTTGGAGCAGAGCCATCCATACGGAACCTTACAAGAGTGTCGCTCTACTAGGCGCGCTATGGTCGATATTGCTTGTAGGTATATTATTCACAAAAACCTTTATTCGAGGGTGCTCCATTGAAGGCTGTTTATTGAAATCCTTAAGGATATTAGTAATTTAAAAATGTCGTTTCTTCAGAGGTATGTTTTCAAGAAACTTATTCGGAAGAAAGCCAAAATGTAGCATATTTAAAAAAAATTCTCCGAAATTTGAAATTTGAATTCATGTTGACCCAATTTAAAGATAGTTTTTTCCACAACATTTTGAACGTGTAGAAATATGTACTTATAGACAAATTACTGGATTATACCCATGCTGGGCTGATATCAGATTGATATTATTGAAATCCCAACAGAGACAGAAAAACTCTGGAAACGAATGTGAATTATCTAGGCGTTTGCAGGGCTTATGACCTGTCATTGGCTGGGTTAAGTGGCCACTTGATGTATTACAACATTCCCCATCCGCCCATTATCTGATAACCATGGTATAAAACAATTTTTTTTGAAACTTGCATAAATTGAACTCGTCTTTAACGCTTCACATTACAGTAAATTTCTTTGCTGGTGACATCTGTTGAGAAGATTGTTAAGCATTTTTTGGCAATCAATCTTTTATTGGTGAAGGTAAGGCTCTTTCTGAACTTAATTACTTACTAGAGGACGCCTGAAGATGTCTCTCCAATTTTTATTAGCCTTATATTTTAAGCCAATGACAGATCATAAGCCCAGTAAACGCCTAGATAATCCACATTCGTTTCCAGAGTTTCTCTGTCTTTGTTGGGATATCAATAATATCTGATAATTTTTCAAGTTTTAATATTAAGCATTTCAGTGAAAAGTGACCCAAAAGTACCTTTTAAAAAGCAATATAAATAACAGTAGTATACATACTTTCTATACTATGGAATTATGGAATATAGAGCATTACATTAAATTATCAGCAATCGAATTATTGATGCGGAATATCATAATATGGTATCAGCTGTTCACATCATTTGTATGCACATAATGCTTGCATATTACAATACATAATTATTGTGGTAAATTAAGTTGTTTCTGTATTTACTGTAACAAACTGCATCATACAGTATATAAGGAACCTAGTAGTTTCAGATATTGGCCCACTGTTATTATACATGGAATAACAAAACTCGTAGTACATACAACCCGAAAACTGGTGAATCTTCATCATGTTAGGAGTTGGATGGGTACCATAATATGACTTTTGAATCTAAGCTTAAAATTTTTTTTTTCTTTCTTCGTAGAAAAGCTTTCAAAAGTACAGCAAATTCTTGTTAAAATGCGGTTTTCATGTTTTAAAAAGAGTTCTGTTTTTCCTTATGGATTGTATTACTTTCACTAAATAAATTATATTTGATAACAATTCGCTAACATAACTATAACAAAAAAAAACATTTTCGTACTTAATTTTCTCGAAAACTATGGGTCAAATAATTTTTTTTTTTTGCAAAATCGACTCCAAATATGATGTGAATTCACTGCTTTTCCTTACTTTTCCAAATGTTAAGAGCTAGTTACCTGTATATAAAAGTTATTTCTGTATATGATTTCAACTATGTATTCTTAATACATAAATACATACATAAATATGTAAATACCTATTTAATAAAAAAACATATGAAAATGAGTAATGCTTCCTTTAAAACCCCTAATTTGAAACAATGTCCTCCGCCATGTTTATCTCTGTAGGTAGCGCCACAATATGGTAGACAGTTTCCGTTTTCCGGTCTTCGGATGCCGGAAGTTATCATTTCCGGAATGCTGTTAATAAAGCGGTTACTTTGGGGTAGTAACTTCCGTTATCTGTTTCCTATTAATACTTTTACCAAAATTGTGTCCGCATTTGCAGGTAATGTTATGTTATTACGTAGGCAACTCATGAATAAAATTGGTTGTAACTTATTTTTTTGTTTCAGGAGTGTAAAAGGATTGCATAGAAAAATATTCGGAATAAACGTAAGTACTTAAATACTTTTAATTAATCTAATTTTTTAACCACCCAATGGGTTGAAATGCTAAGTAACTTAAAAAACATCACAATGATGCATTGGGCACTGCATTGGTACACCAAGTGCAGTAAATCTCCTAATTTGTTACATGAAGGCAAGAAGATCAGTCTTACGTTTCAGCGCCACTCCAAAGCATCAGATATGAAGTATTTTTATGTGAAAACCACATTCAAATAAATATTTCATATTGAACCCCATCGAATCGAACCCGCGACCTCATGCATGGCAGCCCAAAACGCTACCGCTAGACCACGAGGTGATTTCACATGGAATCAAACCCCAAACCTCTGTAAGATGAGTGGAGCATCTCAACTGCCAAATAAATACGAGTACCTGCTTAAAAACACATGTTTAATTAAATTAATATACCTAGGAATGCTAAATACTAACCAATTCTTTTAATAATATTATAATTTAGGGGTTTACAGGGAATGAATAAATAAACAAAAAATGTTAAATTTTTCCTCACGATTTTTAAATGGAATCCATTTTGTGCGCCCGTTCTAAATTTACTTAACGACATATTCAGTGAACATTAGTGGAAATTATATAATTTCATCTCTTGTGTTAAAACAACATGTACACAATTACCCACTCGGCTGTGAAACGAGCCTTTGAGGTATTTTTATCTTTATAAATTATGGTGAATGATCACGGATAGTCACGAATGATCACGGATGATCGCAGATGATCACAGATGATCACAGATGATCACAGATGATCACAAATTATCAGCTTTATGTGATTTAGTGGGCACACAGGGATGCGATGATGAGTGGTGGAAGCTTTGATGTATTTGCCGAGTATTACCATAACAGTAACTGTATTGAGAAAAGCCTTTGACAAGGGGTAGAAACTGTTCTACTCGGGTGATTATTAGATAGCGATACTGCCTGTGTATAGGCTGAACACATATTAGGAGATGATTTAGAAATAGAACATCGTTTTGACGTTATTTCAATATAAGTATACTCTACCTCATCCCTCTTTTCCCATCATCTTTCTTTCCAGGCACTGTGTATAATGTGTATGTGTGTTTATACTACTACTACTATTACTTTTCCTTATCCGCACCCAATGGTGCATAGGGCACGGCATCGGTACACCAAGTGCAGTGCATATTGATCATTTTATTACATGAAGGTGAGATGATCAGTCATACGCTTCAGTACCAGTCCAAGGTATCACACAACATGAAATATTAATATGAATTATGATTAAATAAAACACTGTTATGTGTTACTATTGGTTTAATCTATAAAAATAGAATTTACCTACACTACCTGGTTTCGGGAGTAACGTTCTCCCATCGACTGGTGAAAAGACACTAAATTAGAATACTACAGATGTTATACAGAAAAATACAGAAAAATTAAATTGCAATACTTAAGAATCTAAACACAGGGGTAACATAAATATTAGAATATAGAAAAAATCAAAAAAACACATCTTGGGACAGTGGTGATGGTAGAATACTAAGAAGTTGTACAAAAAAAAAAAAAATGATAATTAATTGCTTGCTAAGTGGTGGCAGTTGATGTACTGGGGTCTTGAGGGGAGGTATGGGTAGGGGGTCTTGAGAGGGGTAGGGGTCTAGGGAAGTAATTTGAGAATTGCGTTTTAAAGGGAACATAGTTAGAAGTGGAGATGATATATGAAATGTTTGATTATTAATAAAATTATTATTAGAATTCAGATTTTTGTGTATTTCCATGACTTCAAGGTAATTCATATTTCCCCTTTTATGGTTTACTTGGTGTAATAAACCAATAGTAACACATAACAGTGTTTTATTTAATCATAATTCATTATGAAGTGTTACAAAGTGAATGCCGAATCAATCAACATATTAATATGAAAATTACGTGTAAATAAATATTTCATGTTGACGGGAATCGAACCCGCGACCTCACAGTGCTACGAGGCGGATATATGTATATATTTTTTTATTTATTTATTCAATGCACTAGTAATATTATATTCTGGTTTGTAAGTAAATTAATAAAGTGTATGTCAATGGGTTCAATATGAAATATTAATTTAAGATTTGATTTTCTCATTAAATATATAATATATATATTATTATTATTATACCAAGTGATACTTTATACTGTCGCTGAAGCGTAAGGCTGATCATCTAGCCTTCACGTATAAAAATCACCGCAATCAAAATCTATTTATAATTTATACTTTACATTACATTATATTTGTCATTTAAGTACCAAACTCACATAACAATTACAAGTTTAAATGGTACAAAAATAAATATTTGAAGTAAAACAACTTTTAAGGCCCATACAATTCGGTATGTTTTTCCTCGCAATTATATGCTTATGCCTATTTAAATATAATTTTACAATTTTGTTTAGGATGGAGTGGTGTGGCGTTTTATCCTCTCTGCCTACCCCTTCAAGGAAATTAAGTGATGTTTATTAGTTAGTTACTACGTGTACATCCACAAAATTTAAAAATTTTTTTTTTTTTTACTACCTGCAATATTGGCTGCATCACCAGCTACTAAAGTGCTCCTGTTACGTTTAACATTGCATTAGCCCAATCTGTTTATTGGAAGGTGCTTTGCATACTATAAGCTTATGCAGTCAACTTCAAAGTTACCTAATAGCGCAAATTTCAAATCTTTAACATACACATGCATAAATTGCACAGCGTAAACTGCAGTTGATAGCAAAGTGCTTTTGGATTTTGGAAACATAATGAATCATGATAGTGCAAAACTACTTGGTCAATAGTTTGTCGAACAAACTTAAATAAATTAACTAACTAACTAACTAGCCTTCACGCCGTTTCTCCGAAGGGGTAGGCAGAGAGGATAGAACGCCACACCACTCTGTCATGGCAAACTTCCCTTGCTTCCGCCACATTCATATATATTCATATAATATTTTTTCATGCTCGCACGTCGATTATTCCTACTTTTCACATGACCATCTTCGAGTTTTGATTGTACTTGATCATTCCATGTCTTTCTCAGTTTTCCTCGACTTCTACAACCAGACGCACTCGCATCGATAATCCTTTTAACCGTTCTATCATCGTTCATTCGCTCCACATAACCAAACTATTGTAAAAGACCTTTATTAATTAATGTTGTCGATAATGCTTGTAGCTTTGCATTCTGCTCTAATTTCGACATTACCTATCATACATGTTTTTTTTCCACACATTCGCCTGAGAGATCGCATTTCAACAGCTTTCAATCTACTTTCGACCTTTTTTTTCCAACTCCATGCTTTGAAAATTATTATCCTCCGTAGCGTAATGGCTAAGACGCTAGACTCACGATACGGAGGTTCCGGGTTCGATTCCCGGTAAGAACACAAAAAAATCAAAAGTGATTTTTCTCAAGCCTGGGTGTTTGTGACGTTGTTCCCCTCTGTAATTGGGCTTCCTGGCCTGTAGAGGTGGTTAAAAAAAAATAAAATATATGTATTAAATTTAAAAGAAGAGACAATTCAGTGAAGATTCGTTTGAAAAACATTTCTTTACGCCTTATGGTATATCAGTTATTATTTTGAGCAACCATGGTGTAGTCTCTTTTTAATGAAAATTTTATATATGTAGCTTATACCTCAGGAGCATCACACTGCTAACCATGCTTTCATAAAATAAGGGTCATGACATTCTGCACTATGTGGATCAGTGCAGTACCCTTTGTAGATTTCTAGAGTGAAAAATGTCACATAAAATTTTGTGGCAATTGTGAAAATGACAGATTGCCAGAAATAAAAATGCGATCGAATATTTTGACACTAAAGTAAAGAAGGAGTTCAAAAGGTGTATGATTCTAGAGATTTATTTAACAATAAATATTTTTATTTAAATAAACCTAATTAAGGGAACATTTTCCCAAAAAGCTATTTTCGGTGTACGATTCCAAAGAGTTAAGAATAGGTATTTAAAAACGCAAGGGGTTGCTGCTGTAACTAATTGGAAAAATAGTCACGTTCTTCTTTAAGGGTTGCAAGAAATAGGCGAGATGTAAAAACGAGTACCTAACCATCATCCCCTAATAGCACACTCCACAAACTCTTAACAAAGGCTACTTGTTTCGTTTTGATTCTATCATTAAACCCACTCATTATTATTTGGCAAAGATATTTCTACCAAATTCAGTCCTCGCCTATCATAGAGAGTTTTCATTATTTTATTGAAATGCACAGTAAATAAATTAAAGTTGATCTTTGGTTTTTTTGTAATATTTTATATTGTGATAGATGTTTCTCCCCATTATGGCGTTTTAATTTATTAATGCCAAGACAAAACGTCTGTCTGTAGAACCGACAATCAAGTTTGATTTTTTAGCACTGCAAGCCTACTCGTATTATTTTTCAGTAACTAATCAAGATTATTTATTTTAAACGTACACAAGTGTTACTTGGAATTTATTAATTATAGCATATTTTTTTATTATTTGGCATGAACTGATTAGGCAAAACGTCTGTTATAGTACCATTAAAATAGCACGAATAAAAAAAAATGGTTTTATAATTCCCCGAAATGAGCCGCAAAATATTTTTTTTTTTAAAGGGAAATTGAGTTTTTGAGTTTTGACTTGCAATTTCTGTCATCACAATAAATTGCAGTGCAGTTGTATATTGCAGTCATTTCAAAAACCTGACTCAATAAAAATGCAGTAAAATTGTCACACACACATTTACTAAGTCAAGTTCGTATTATTTCAGTTTATGAATACTTATCAAATAATCATTTTCCTTTGTTGGAGAAGTCTATTTCTAGAGCTTCCTATTCATTATATTCAAAATGTTTTGTATTCTGTTTTCGGAACCCCTGTTGTATAACTTACATAATTAATAAAACTTTCTATTGAACCATTTGAATCCTTAAAAACAACTGATGTATGTTAAGTAATATGTTGGAGTTGAAAAAGTAAGGAACCATTGTTGTTTGGTGGATAATATTGTTTATTTTACTCAGGAAATATATAAATATGTTCAACAAACGGAAACTTTGTTGAAGAAAACATGTAACTACAAGGTACAGACTATAGAATTTTCTCAAATTTGAGTAATAACCTAAAGTTTTATTGAAATTGAAGCCAGTTACACGATTTACGTATAACTAATATTTAAAATAATTTGGATCTAGAAAATTTGGATTACATTTTTTGTAATGTTCGAATCTCTGAGTACTACAATTAGGTTCCTATGTTCGCGTTCTGATACAGTATTTACGAACAAGAATCTAACTGAAAATTTGACTATCGTTACAATATATAATACGAAATCTACGGTACGCGGACATGGCTTGAGAGCCAGCAGCCGGCTGATCGTGGACTCAAATTATACATAGTATTTTTTCGTCCTGTAAGCAGGTATGCTTTAAAATTACGAGTATGTACTTAAAATAATCAAATCTACATGCTTCGACTATAAATGTATTAAACGTTTGGATTCGGTAATATACTCTCGGATTTAGACAAGTTTGGCGTGGAAAACATATGGCAAAAGTAATATACGTTACTGCAAAAGCACTAATTACTTTTTTCTAATATAACTGGAAAAAGGCATGAAAAGCACCATTAATGATTACCCTCGCCCTCGAACGTCTCTCATCCATCTCTCAGAGTTCTCTCACCCGTGGTTATTCGTTTTTTCTGGAATAATGGAGAGACGATCGAATCACAATCTTGACGGTCTATTATCGTTCCTTGTCTCAAATCTTCACCCTCCTTATTTCAACCTTAATCACGCTTTGAGATACAATTGATAAACTCAGAGTTGTTTCTTTTCCTGTTTTAACGCATTGTATTTTCACTGTTTTTCACTTCCGAATCAACCGAATAAAGAATAATACTACGTTATGTATTTGAACTGACTCAAAAAGTCAAGAGGCCCAATTACAGAGGATAATGACATCGCAATACTTCCAAGCTAGAGAAAAATCAATAATTTTCATATTACTTTTCGGAATACAAATTTATTTATTCTAAGATATTTATGTGCTGAGATATTTATTTTCTATAACTTTACGCAAAAACTAATGATAGAACCTAGCTGAAAAAAAGCCAATAAAAAAGGAGAATGATAATTTATCGAATAACTGGTACATCGGTTTATTATCTAATTTGTAATAAATAAACAGACAACGTCCCTTTCAGAGTTCTTACAAAAAGATCAATCGTACTGACGCTTGCAAAAATAGTATCTTAACAGAAGCCACTGTATTCTGTAGTTGAAGTAGGGATTTTATTTTGTAACTAAGTGGAAAACCTTTCGTAATATCTGAAAATTGATTAGATTGCTTGCGGGATACTGTCACGAGATATGACCTCTTTCTCTCGGTCTACTGGTCTCTGAATCCGCTGTTCCAGGTTCGAACCTCTCCCTCGGCAGACCTTGTGATAACGCCACACAAAGCCTTTACCCCTTCAACCCTCCAACCCCTTCGCCCGTTTAACCTACCCCTTCTCCATTTTGCTACACAAAGTGAGGTTTCAGTCAACCCTGTCGAGATGAAATCGCGTTTTGTTATAATTCTATTAGCGACGGATGGATAATTTCCATACTTAAGAAATATAAAAGCAAAGATTTTAATTTCGAATGACCTTTAAATATATTTAACAAAATGTACCAAATAATGGGAATCAATTGAGTACCCTTCCATTATTATTTTTTTTAATTTTCAGAGTAATAAACTCGTTTTTAAGGTTAATATTTTTATTTATATCCCTACAGAGATGAGGTAGAATTTTTTCAAATTCAGGAATATGGATATTCGAGCGTTTACAGGGCTTATGAGTGGCCACTTTATGTAGGTACTACAACATTCCCCATTCCGCTTATTATCGAATATCCACACCAGGTAACATTTTTGATTTTGTATTTATGCTACGAATCAAGAATCATCCACCAGTGAGTTGAACGCGCCATATATGCATTGATATTAAATTTAAGTATTTACTCCCGTCTTGGGATAAATCCAGATTTGTGTGCAAGTATTTGAACACGACCCAAAATGTTGTTAAGGTTAATAGTTTAAAATTACTTAACTAAATATATAAAAGGAAAAATATAGCTTATTAATAACCAAGATACAGGTAATACCACTGAGGTGTTGGTTCTCGAAAAATTTTAGTAAAATGCGTTGAATAAAATGTGCATTTCCTCAAACAATTGCTTCATTTCTAGTTCCGCATAATACTGAATAAAACTAGGTACACAGTTTCAAATTTGAGGCAAGACTTTAGCAAATAAACCTTTTCTTCGCAAAATTTATGATCAAGATAACTATACATTGACCCAATCCATTGTCCTTTTTACCATTGGGTGAGTAAAATAAAAAAAGGAAATCGAGAAAAAAAACTTTTCAAACTCCTTATCACATTTTCGTCATTTCCCCGCATTAGGGTTTTTAAATTTTATTAAGTCCACTTTTATCTCGATAAGCCCAAACACCGAAAGTTGAAAAATAATTAATTAGATTAATGATAAAACTTTGATAAGGAACGTCAGAGTTATTAAATTAATTGGGACAGTTTGACAAAAGCCGTATTTAGATAAAACCTACTGAATTAATACAAATGTTTTTATACTGAAGGTTAATGACACCATAATACGTAATAATATATTTATCAAAAATTATTTTTCTGATAAAGCGTGTGTAGAAAAATAAGCAATTTGACTATCGTAAATCACTTTTCTTTTAACTGACGAATTCTTTTTACGAATAATTAGAAATAACTACATACAAATTAGGTAAACGTTTTCTGACATCATATCCATAAGGATAAGAAAAGATAGAAAGGTTATTAGCCTAGTCTAATTACTCCAGAATAAGGCGTTTGCCTTATTAATTCGGATGTTTTTGATTTTTTTTTTATGTTGTTAAGTGATGTCCAGGGAAGGTTGCATCAAAAGTCCGGACAAGAGAAAATCAGTAAAATATGTGATTTTTCCAATGAGATTATTTCGAAAACTATAAGAGATACCCACTTTTTTGGTTGGGTTAAGGGTTTTTGAGATTTTTTGAAAAAATAAAAAAAAGGCCCATTTTTTTCAGGTTTTTTTAAAATCCTGACTTAAGCTCACCTCCTATTCATCCGGACTTTTGATGCAACCTTTCCTGGACATCACTTAACAACATAAAAAAAGAATCAAAAACATCCGAATTAGTTAAGGCAAAAACCCTAATTTGACTGGGCTATATTGTTTATTCATTATTTTTTAACTAACCAACCATCACGCCTATTCCCCTGAAGGTAAAGAGCACTCGTCCTGGCATATTTCTCTTGATTCTTCCACATTCATACATCTTCTCATGTGCATGCGCATGCCGATTATTTTTTTTACACTGGGTATTTTACTTTTTAGTACCCATGCAAAATAATAGTATTGTGCAAGATGCGGCGCCATATAAGGTTACATTTTAAAAGAGTAATTACTCGTATATTGATTATTTTTAGTGTATTTTAAACTGCACATAAATTTGTCAATAATACTCAACGTGATGAAATAAATGTAATATTTCTTCGCTTTTTTTTCTTTGGTATTTTTACATTATCATTTTAAATTTTATATATATAGAGAAAAATAGATTTTACAATAATTATGATACATTGATAAGCTATGCAAATAAATTTAAATTATGATAATTGATTTGGAAGTGGTATATTTACAATGAAGTGCAAGAAAGTATATAAGTCGTCCATCGTTTTAAGGACTGCACACCCTTATCAGCCGAGCCAGCGAAATTTCCTAATATCCTATCAAAGTTTAAATGGCTTGTATCTTCGCTACTTTTCAGTATTTCCAAAGAAATAAAATTGTTAAAAATATTAATAACATGAACGGGATTTCGTCATTTTATAACAGCTTTATTTGCAAGGCAACTTTAGTCAGCTACTGAAAGGCTTCAATAAAAATAGCTTTCAAAGGAAAAAGTAAGCCACACAGAAGTATTCACAATATTCGCATAGAGAATAGACAAAGGTAGCAGCGGTGGAATAAACGGGAAACAAAAGAAAACGGCCAGACTTCAGTGTGATTACGGCTGAATTTTTATTTTCTTATTTTGAAGCAAAATAAAGATTCCGTTTTTTTGCCATTGTAAAGCCAGCCTTATTGAAGTTTTGAGCCATGGTCAAATAAATACCTTAAAGCGAAATTTTCAATTTAGTTCTCCTTTTTTTGAAAAGGATTGTTTTACAATATATTAATTATGTTATTACGGTTCCATACAATTACACCTTAATTACATTATTGTATCCCACCTGAAAATAAATTAGAAAAAGTTAAAAATAAATTTTGTCTATTCGCGAAAAACTGGCTTCAGATGAGATGGGCACAGAGAAGTGTCTTGAGATGGTCACCCCACCAAAATTAGTATTATTTTAGTATTATATGAATTTATACTACCTACAAGGAAAAAAAAAGTATTGTAAATGAATACCTCAGCACGGGCATTGCCCAGTGAGGTATTTCATGGATCTAAAAAAAAAAGTTAATTATAATATGTAATAAATAAAAATAAAATTAAAAATAATAATAAAATTTTAATTATTATTGTGTGGTCATAGTACTTTGAACACAAAACTCAATTTGTAAAGTCGAATACTGCCATGGGGGCTATTTCATTTTAAACGTGTATGATTTTTACAAAACGAACAAACTTTTAAATTATTTTTGTTTTAATCCACATGAAGACGTTCTGTGAAACGTATATAAAATAACATTTTGAGTGTGTTCAAATATCTGGATTTTTCCCATGACGAGTATAGTATAGTATTTGATATATATTTTTTGTGTATAATTTGGTAATTAATTCGGACAGAATCTTAATTACAAAAATGAACCTAATTGGCTAGTAAAAATAATTAACTTCAATATCAATACATAGATGTCGTTAGCAACGCCCTTGTGGTTGGTTTTCAACATGTAATATATAAGCAAAATCAATTATGTTACCCGGTGTGGATATTCGCTAATAAGTGGAATGGGGAATGTTGTAGTACGTCAAGTAGCCGCTTAACCCAGCCAATGACAGGTCATAAGACCTGTAAATGCACAAATTTGAAAATCAAACGCTCAGTTTTGATTACCGGATTTGAAAATATTCCATATCCAAAAATTAATATTTAAAAAAAAACATTCATAGATAATAGTAGTTGTAATCATCACTTGTCAAATTTTCGGATGTATGCACTAAATTTCAATTAACGTAACAGAAAAAAATCCGTAGGTAAAAATAGTCATTTTTTGACATTTTCATTGAGAACTTGCATTTCAACTGTAAAATAAATCCGTTAAAATTAAAAAATTTGAAAGCTGGTTTATTTATACTCCCGATATAATTTGATGCAAAAGGAATGAGAATTTCCTGCATCATGTTTGTGAACTCGCTGTGACATTTTGACCACAAATGGGGTGTTTGGGTAACATTTAATGTCTACAGTAAACAGTACAGTTGACAAGTACCGCGCTGTGGAGAGCTGATGTTTTCTCATTAGGATAATGAAATAGAAAGCGTTTAGCGACAAACTCTGTTTCTAGCTTTTAAGTTAATTTACTTTTAAACAGTCGACTGTTTTCTTTACAAACTGTTTCTCGCAGTAAACGGGTTACTTGTACATGTAAATTGTGAACTTTAAAGTAAAAGCCCACACTTTGAAAGTACGTGCTTTATTATTTTCCTTGTGTTAAACACAAAGCTTTCTAGATTTCGTGCAATGTATTGATTACTTCGCTAGTTCAAATTTGAATTGTAATTAGTTCTGCTTTGATTTAAAACTAAAACGTTTTTTGTTAAATGATTTTATATAATATCTCAAACTTTATTTTTTATTTTATTTAATTTTATTCGGGATACAAACAGATGTACAAGTAAAACATAATATAATTAAAACTAATCATTAACAATAACATGCCTGCCATCCAATTATATGTATCCGCAGGTAGCTTTAAACAGTTAAAAGAATCTACTTATAATGTAAATAAATATTTGTCATCTTAAGTCTGTAAGTTTTTAAGTTCCTTTATATATTTGTTATATGGGGTATTAAACATATCCAAGCTATTAAATTTATCATCAAACGCCTTACAAATTCGAGGAATCGTAGAATTATTTCTGTGATTTGTTTTAACTTTAGGTATGTGAAAAAGTTTAGGCAGTCTAGTTGGTCTGGAAGGGACACGGAAAGAGAGTAGATTAATTAATTCTGGTGAGTCAAATTTGTTATTTACAATTTTATAAAGCAAACTCTGATCATTGATATTTCTTCTAAGTGCTAGGGATTCAAGGTTATAAAACTTTAATGAGTCTAAATAATTAGGGATACGCAAATGAAATTTATATTCAAACTTGTTTTAAAGAATTTTTTTTGAACGTTTTCAATTCTATCAATATTAAATTTGTACATAAAGAAATATATAGATATCAATAATAACACGAAAAAGATTATTGCATCATTAAAAAATATTCATAATAACCATTTTCATACTCTCCCCAGAAACTCTCTTAATACTACTAAAAGTTGTCATTAAAATAAAATAAATATGCGAACATCTCCCTCTTTCCATTCAATGTTAGATATATAAGCGTTTAAACCTTTTGAAAATTCTACCTTTCCGTTGAAATACATTTTATATCGTTTTATAATATAAATGTATGGTAGATATACACGTGGAAGAAAAAGATAAAATTTATCTACTAATTTTACTGAATATGTGTAATAACTGCTATGTCTTTATAAAAATACCTTGAATACTTGGTATCATAAAGTGAAAATTATTACATTCAGGATACAAGGTATTTTAGCAAACTGGTTCATATCTCATATCAAAACTTTCAGGACATTTTTCATTTACATTTCCGTGACAATATGTTATATCCGTTACAAAGGATTTCAGGAGTGTCTATTGTCTGTGTCAGGGTTCCGACAGAAAGTCTGATTCTTAGTCGTCTAATGGAAAATATGAGTTTCTCTCGTAAGATTATATACTTATATAAATTGTAACAAACTTGCTGTGAATTTCGAGAAAAATACGCTAATGATACTGCATTGAAGGCTCTTTGTAACATAAAGAAGACGTATTATGTCCACTTTGTACCTTGCATCCTCTTTTGACAGAAAGAATAGAAAAGTTGCAAGAGATGCAAGCTTTCTATTTTTGTTTTTAAGTTAAGGAAGCAGTATATATTGTGAATGATAAAAAAACGCTCTAAATATCAAGGACCGTTGAAGATTGTTAAGTACTCTTTTTAAGCTTTGTTAAGTATGCTTTTATAGAAAAGATTGAGATTTTTGAGATTTTTTTATTAGATTTAAAATATATTCTATGAAATTGAGATTTCTTTGACCGCCTCGTGTTGTAGCGGTAACGCGTTGGGCAGCCATGCATGAGGTCGCAGGTTCGATTTCCGATGAAGTTCAGTATGAAATATAAATTTATTTTAATGTAATTTTCACGTTACTTTTTTTCATATTTGATACCTTGGACTGGCGTTGAAGAGTAATACTAATAATATTGCATTCGCGTCACAAAAGATTATGATTCAATGCACTTTTACCAATGCAGTGCCTTTTGTACCATTGGGTAATGCATCGACATTATACGGAGAGCAGCAGTAGTGAAAAAGTGTAAATTTTCTAGAGCCTATATCGTAAACGAGTACTTTGGAGCATGGGTAATGGGTAACCTTCTGTTTATGTAACTTTTCTTAGTTTAAATAAAACATAAAATGGTCTTGAAGGAAACGCATAGTTTAACAGTTATTAATATTCGTTTTATTTATTTATTTGTACATCTAGGCCCTATGGGCATTTACATTATAATAAAAATAAGTACATTAAGGTAAATTTCACATTATAGCAAAAATAAGTACTACTACTACTACTTTATTCCGCACCCAATGGTGCATAGGGCACTGCATCGGAACACACAAGTGCAGTGTATCTTGATCATTTTAATACATGAAGGTAAGATGATCAGTCTTACGCTTCAGAACAAGTCCAAGATATCGCACATAAAATATTGATATGAAAATCACACGTAAACGAATATTTCATGTTGACCCCCTACGGAAATCGAAAAATAAGTATACTTAGGTAAATTTTACATAATAGCAAAAATAAGTACATAAAATAAAGCGGTTATAAAAGATAAAAAATAACAAAAATAATGCATGCAAGTGTGATGATTGTAAAAATACATAAGTTATTCCGTTTGATGTTTGGTGTATTTTGAAGTTCCATGCTGTTTTATCTTGTTAGGAATGCACGTCAATTCTGTGAGTGCATTTGGCTGATTTTCCAGACAAAATATAAAGCCCGAGAGCTTTTATCGACTACGAAAAGTGGGAAATGAAGACTGACATTTTATTTACAAAAGTACCTACGCCTGAGCCATATGAATATTTTACAACGTGCACTTCCGCCGGTAATGTCTGCCTCAGGTCAAAATATTATGGAATTGTAAAACAATTTTACAAAGAGAAATTTCTTTCAAATGAGAACTCCTATATTTGCTGTGTTATATCATACATAAACGGAAATTATCAGTTATTATGACTGTATCGAATTACATATTCATTTGATAAAAAGCGTATTTTAATGCATCCAGTACCTACAAAACGTATTTTATTGTGCTTATATAACATAAAATATTCTAATGTACGTAAACTAATCAATTCGCCTGGCTAGGCCATTATGTTCTACAAATGGCTTCAGTTAACCATGTTGGTTCATTTTACAAAGCATCGGGTTCTCAGTACCAAGTCAGATCCACGTTCCGTAGTTCTAACACAAACTGACGATGGATTGTCAACAGTGGACGTTCAGGCTGCCTGAACTTGATTCCCTTAACTATTAACTACTAACGTATTATGTCATTGTTAAAATTATAATTTCTTAGCAAATACTAAAATTGTGTAGTTATAACTATAGCACATTGTTCAAATTTTATGAGACTGTTTTCTTATTATACGGTACGTAGGATGAAAAAAAAACCATAAAATAAAAATCGTAAAATTGTTGTAATCATAAAAGTCAACAGGTTTCGCGTAAATCTAAAAAAACGTAATGGAATTTGATTGAATTCACAGCCTTCTCGTCATAAGATGAAAAACAGAAGTTGATTGTGGGGTGGCAGCAATAATTAATAGAAAAAAACGTCTGCGGATTAAACCTCAGCAACAATACAGCAGACAGACGGCGGGCTGCGTGCCAAGTACTGGGAACTGAGTACATTTTTCCATTGCTGCTACCCCTGCTCTGCCTGGTATCAACCGGCAACCACTCACAGGACGGCAGATTAGCCGTCATTTTTTTTATTGGAGAATAGCACTTTTTTTCTCGTCGAGTTAAGTTATGGAAAATCAAAGCCAAATAATTTTATTTTTAAAATAACTCAAAGCGAGAAGTGTTTACCGTTTAATTACGACACTGATCTTATGAAGAAGAGTGTTGAGGCAACTAGAAAAAATGTTCTTTTGGTAGTCGGCACATAGGTTGTTAAGTACATTAAAAATGTAATTAGCCTAAACTATTTATAACATCATCATCATCATCATACCATATCCGCTCTCTATGTGGAGCATGTGCATTCCACAAATTGCCCCCAAGCCAAGCGATCAGCTTCCAGTTTCCGCTCATCCTCCCAGGTCTGATCCACGTCGCGCAGCTCTGACGCAAACTGCTGACGAATTATTAACAGCGGACGTCCAGGACGCCGAAAATCTGATGCCTTGTAAAATAGGCAAACACGGTTAAGGCTCTCGGGAGGCATACGTAGATATGCTCAAACGCTCCCAAAAATTGCTGAATTTTTTCTTTTTTAATAAAATTCACTATAATTTACCCTAGAATACTGAACAGATTTTATAAAAAAATAACCGACGGCCATATTGCCGTTCTAGTGAGTGAATAAGGGTTAACAACCTACTCCAAACAGTACCTTGGGACTCACCCTAACTCTCCCCACAAACAGTGAAGGTACGCTACCGGTTGGTAATGGAGCAAAAAGGTGCTAACGATATCAATACGAAAACATGTTGATGTATGGAGATCAAATGACCCTGGTTATGCATTGCCTCCCGCAATTGTCTTCTAGGTAGATTTTTTTTTTTCACTAGGAAAACGTTTACGTTACAAAAATAAACATAATATAAACGTATATTGAAAATATAAATGTCTCCATTTCGGTACAATATAAATATTATTCTTCGTTTTTTTTCGGTAGAAATTCCTAGTTGGAATCAAAAGTCGCAATCATTTCCAATTATTTGTTGGACTTTTTCTTATCATCAAAGTATATTTTTTTTGGCAAAATTTTATAAATACCCTTTGCCAAATATTTATTTACGTTGACCAAAATAAAAACAATTTGTTTTGGATTTATTTATTTATTTACACGGATTTATTGATTCCTTCTTCTGACCAGTACGAACATACTTATTTTTGAAGGGATGGAATGAAATTTAAAAGATTTAAAGTAATTTTGAGTTAGTTTAAAACCGGTCGCGATCTGGAGAATAATCAATAAAACCGAAGCTAAAATGTGTTTTGTTTTAATTTATAAAAATGCTTAATTAAATACATGAGTGTTTTTAATGACACATAATTATGACTTTTTTACTCATTCCCAAGTTTTGTTAGCTTTCCTCTCTTGTTTGGACTGTTTTGATATGTTTTATGTTGAGTTTTTCCTACCTGTGGAGGTACAGAATGGACTGGGGAATAGTCTGCCGGGAAACTCTCTGGTACTGTCCTGAAATATTTATGAATAAAAAAGATAATAAAGTCATATGTTTAAAATTTCATTTGTTACTACAGTAAAAATGTTATGCCAAATAAATTATTGAGCCAAGTTCAATTGCCATCACTGAACAGAAAATTCAATAATACAAAGTAATAACATTACATGAAATCACAAATACTGTACTTACAATATTAAATCATTCAGCACATACAAGTTTAAAACACAATTTTAACTCTGAGCTCCATGGTCACAATACACGTAATTTAAAAAACCTCCACATTCCAAAATTTCGAGCCACAAAATTCGGTGAAAAATCCCTAACGAACATAGTGCCCTTAAAGATTTGTATTTAAATATTATTATTATTATTATTTAATATTAGGCGAGCAGCTTAAAGCTGATATGCCTAAATCGGACAGTTAGTGAGGTTTAAACTTGTATGTAAACTTGTACTTAAATATGTTTTTCAATGATAGTTATGATGTATAAGATTAAGATTGAATGTGTTAATTTTTTATCGTCTTTCTTATTCGTGTTTGATTGTGCAATATGTAATTAAAAATTTAAGCAATCTGGTCCCAAAAATGAGTTTTTATAACTCCTGGGAATAAAATACATGTATGTTTTATATTAATAAAAAAATGAACAGATTTTCCCAAAATTTGGATTTTAATCAGAGCAGTTGTGCCACTAAGGCCATTTGAATTTGAATTTAGAACAGAAAATACAATTTGCCTATAAAAAATCGATTGTAGCTCAAAATGCCCGAAATTGTCACTTCTTAAATATACAAAGTACCTTAAACAGGCTATGGTGCTGTGGTTTTGTGGCCGCTACAAAGAGAAGTCATTAATGAAACTTACTACATAGTCCTGATCACTTGGATATTTTCCATAACATTTTTGAATGCACTTAATTGTGGAACGTTACATCAGTACATTTTAAAATCCAGCAGTGATTGTGAATCTTGGTAGCAGTACGTACCTACTCCTCAGTTTTTTATATTCTGGCTAAATCCTTCACCTTGTTCCTCACTGGTGTTTGTGTAAATTTTGATTTTTCATTTTTCGTAATTACTGTAAGAATATTTTGAAGAGTAAAATAAATTTATCATAATATCATTGATTTATTACATTTCGGTTTTCCTGTGTTTGAATTGTGCTAGAGTTGAATTGAATCGCGGGTTCGATTCCCGTAGAGGGTCGACAAGAAATATTTATTAACATGTGATTTTCATGTTAATATTTCATGTGTGATTCCTTGGACTGGTTCAGAAGCGTAAGACTGATCATCCTACCTTCATGTAATAAAATTATCAAGGTAAACTGCACTTGGTGTGCCAATGCAGTGCCCTATGCTCCGTTGGATGCGAATAAGGAAAGTAGTAGTAGTAGTAGTAGAATTGTGCTAACTGTAAGTAAAAATGTATGGAAAATTTTCTTAGTTATATAACTGTTCGTTTTGTTTGAAAGTAATCTATGTGTTTTTGCAAAAACACTTTAAGTATTTTACAGAACACATAATGCAAATGTATGTATATTTTTCATCCTGCAGACAGTATTTCATTCGAGAATATCTTCTAAGCTCAGTTCACAAAGCGCACAGTTTACACTTCACAGCCGCATTACACAATCGGGTTTCTCTCACAAAGCTTAGAAATCCAGCTAAGCTGGGCTTAGGGCAAATACAGAGATTTCTAAGTACATTAGCGAAAATTCGGAATAATTCAATCGTTAAAAACAAGCAAACTAAAAAAAATATATAATGTAGGAGCTTTGTCCGTTTCATATTTTAAAGTAATGATATAAAATACAGTAATCCTATGCACTAATTTGCTTAATAAAAGTATACGTATTTAAGAGAGTTATAAATATAAATTTTGGCGTAGGTTACGTATATATGGGCGCTTATACACAAGTGATTTTTCAAAGCAGAAACTCGATTAATCTTGGGAGGATTATGCAATTATGCATTCCTTATTTGGGATAAAAACAGTTATTTAGGAGTAAAATATCGTAATTTATACTTTTATTTCTAATTTCTGGTTCTAAAGCATAAGACTGATCATCTTACCGTCGTGTCATAAAATGATCAAGAGCACTGTACTTGGTGTACCAATGCAGTGCCGTATGCACCATTGGGTGCGGATAAGGGAAAGTAGTAGAAGTAGTATTTCAAATTTGTATTATTAAAACTATAAGTGAGTGACGTATGGACATCTCCATGTATTGTAGTTAGTTGGCACAACAGTAACGACCAAAAACATGCAAACGTCGATTTTTTATACAGTTTGAACACAAAACGACAGAAAAAAATTTGTGCTGGCTCGCAAATTAATGTTGACGGAGCGAATTGCTTTTATTGAATGCTTACACACATATTGACTTTTTTGGCGGATGCTTTCAGTTTTGTAATTTCTAAATAATGTCATCATCTTCATCATCGTTTTCTATTACCTACTTATTAATTCTTTACTTTATATCATTATTTAGTTGTTCGTTGCATTCTTTTTTTTAGATTTTATTATATATTTTTAATAAGGTTGACTGGAAAAAATTGCCAAAAGCCATAAGTCCGCCTATTGGTCATGATTATATTATTATTGTTCTGCTTTTTTGTTTGGATTCGATATACCAATATTTTTTGCTAAATAAAACAAATACATTAGTAACATTGATTGCGGCTGTTACAAATTACTAAAAGGAAAATAAATTAAAAACCAAAGTTAAACATACAAATTTTAAGCATTCACATTAAATTTTCCGAAATTTGTCAATAATTTTATCGCTTATTAAGTAATGATGAGAATTAAGTCTCACGTTTTTCCCAGGACCAACCTACATAAATTTATAATTACACTAATTTTGTTTTTGCGACGAATGTTTCTAGGAAGCTGTTTGTAAAATTAACACCTTTTCCCTGTTTATCGAGGCAAATTACAGAATATCGCGGATTAGATTATTTCACTCCAGTGGCTGTTTTAACAATCCAGTATGTAGAAAAACATTTCCGTGTAAAAATGTTGAAAAGCATTGGCTATGCATAACTGTACGTGGAGCGAGGTGAGCTTAGTTAAAGGGGTGAGAGCCAGTCAGCGGAAAACAGCCTGTGGGGTGAAGGTAGCACGGGTGAAATGTACCCCTAGGAACCACCTTTCTAACCTACCACTACAAACTGCAAAGGTTAAACAAAAGTTTTGTTTAAATTCAATACGCTACGATCAAATTTAAGAGGTCTGTGTTCTGTTAATCTAATTAGGAGTGAAAAGAAGAATTCAACGGGATCTTAGAAATTGATTTGTCAGATTTAGAAAAAAAACATTTTTTTTACCGCAAATACCTTCTTATGCTTTGTTTTTTTAACATATACGTAAAAAATATTCACTGTTGAAAATCCGTCGGCAGTAAACTACGTCAGTACTACGGGACGTGGATCTGACTTGGGCAGACACTCGAGAACTACAGGCAACTGATCGCTTAGCTTGGAGACAGTTTATGGAATCCATATTAAGTTCAACAAAAGGACTGGATATGAATAATAATTAAGATGATGAGTGATTTGTTAAGTTTTATTAATTAGATGGGAATATAGTAATCAAGGGTATTTAATAAGCTTGTTGTGTTATTTTTCACACAGGATAGCTTAATTATAGAAGAAGATAGCATCAAATTCCTAGGCATAAGGAATACCACATACATGTACATACTAATTTTTGTTTTGGCTGAAAATTTAACCCCCATGATACAAATCCATCGTCTTATCGAATATGCCAGTGAGCTGACGATTACTGTTTTATATTTATTTTAAAACAATTATCGGGCTGGTTATTGATCTATTGTGTCCATCAATATTTGATGGAAATTAATAATCAACATGTATAAACAACATAATATTATTATGATACCGTGAATTTTTTATTGCTTGTAAATTTACCACCAATGGAATATTGAGTCTATTATTATTGCATACATACACGTATAGTTACTTTTACTTACTTTTTGTATGGTTTGTTATTTATTTACTTTGTAAGTAACTTGGAGAATTTCTAATTGAATTACTCAGAAATTTATATAGGTATTCTAAGACAGTTTTGTCAAAGTAGAAAGTTGCCTCCTCGACAAGTTTCTCACGAGACCACAGGTGCATTACTTAAAATGATTAAATGCACAGTAACTTTTCAATTCCCCTATGCATTTCCTAAGACAAGACGCAACCTTCAATGCACAAGTTACTGAAGTACTGCTGGAAATATATAAACCTTTATAAGCGAAAAATTCACTTTAAAATAAATATAAACATTAAGTTAATATTAAGTTATAAGTTAGAGTTTGTCTCTAGATTTAAATATCTAGGACACATTCTGACACCTGACTTAAGGGATGATCTAGATATTGAGCGACGCAATCTCCATTCGCGCAAATATGATTGCTAGAAAATTTTCTATGTGCTCACCCTTTGTGAAGCTGGCACTGTTTAGCACACCCATGTACACTTGCGAATTATGGTGTAAATACATAGCAGCAAGCTGGAGTGCAATAATAGTGCAGTATGATAACGCCTTTAGAATACTGAACCGCTTACCAAGGTTCTGCAGTACTTTCGGTATGTTTGCTATCTCAGGAATAAATTCCTTTGAAGCCACGGTGCGCTTTAAAGTGGCCAACTTCAGAAGTCGGCTGTTTGGGTGCAGGAGTGGGATGGTTCAAGCCGCGCTGTTGTACGAGGATGGCCCACTTCTGAAGCATTTTGCACGTGCACGAAGAAGCACGTGGTCGAAAATTTAAAATTTTCGACCACCTTGAGTCCTTTTGGTTTTCCTTATTATTATTATTATTAATTATTTTTAAAATATTTTTTTATTAAGATAATATTTTTAATTTTTTTCCATTTTATTAATTTATTCTATCTTATTTGATTTTGATCTTGTTTTTTTTCTTCTTTTTGTTTTATGTATACTGTATCAAAGATGATGCGAAATAAACTGATATTATTATTATTATTGATGATTGATAGCAAGCGTTTTTTTTTTAAAGTAGTTTTGTAATAAATAAAGTACGAGTATATTAAAGTATTCATTGAAAAGGGACTTAAAAAATTATCGAAACTTTCAAGTGGAACCGACTTTTCGGGCAATCCATTATTATAGGTCTAAAACTCAATATTAGTTACAATTTAAGATAAGACAAAACTCTCTTGGGGGAACGTATCCTCCTCCGCCTTCGCTAAACTACGTAGAGCAGATTTCAATTGAATCAGGATAACAGGATAATTTTTCCCCTATATGCAACTGAAAACGAACTCCCTAGGACTCTATAACAGCTGAAGGTGGTTGTTGGGTTAATAATCCAGCAACAGTTATTAAGCCTTTAAAATCTATGGCGAAAAGTTCCTTGCTGCTGATGTAACAACGCGTTATACTAGAGGAAACATTTTAGCTTTCAATGATATAATTTGGACAAATTGACGTTTTTTTTATTTTTGCTGATATTGGATTGTTTTACATTTGAACGAAATTTGAAAAGCAATTTAGACTGTGTTTTAACACAGCCCCGGATGTGTTTTATCGTATATATGTACATACGTATATGTACCTATATGTTAATATATTATGTTCTAACGTAAACTGCCAACATAAATAAGTGGGTTAGAAAAAAATAAGTAGTGGGTAAAAAAGTATTTTCAATACTCTTACCTTTTCCACATTAATTTTGCATTTAATATTTACTTGATTAGTAAACATCAAGAGCTTTTCTGTAGGAATTGCTTTAGTAAAATATTGAAATATTAATTAACTTCAAGTGAGCAAATTCTTTTGAATTTTATGAAAATTCAAAATTCAAAAGTTTCGGACATGGGCAGAGCAATGAAAAATTCAGAAAATCAAATATTTTCCACAACTCTGAGAGGGGTAAAGTACGTAAGGGCTTCGCCAACAATAAGTATCCGTGCAAATTCTCCCAGAGAGTTACGGGGAGGCTAAGGGTAGAAAGGGGTGGGGAATAGTAACGAAATCAGTTATAATTTTAATGACTTCCAAAGTCTTGTCTGTGTGTTTTTATTTTATGGAAATATTATTTCTCTGTATTATTGATGTTTCTTTGAATGTTTTTACATGTATACTTGTATTTATAATCGGCACATTGTGTGCATGAGAAGCTGTATGAAGGTGTAGGAAGCAAAGGAAGTATACCAGGAGAGTGTGGTTAAGCACTCTATCCTCTCTGCTATTGTTTGGTAAAATCGGTGTGATTGCTGGATAATTTTTCTTAGGAAAAGGGGAACATTTCAGTTTTTATAATATATATTATACTTAAATATTTCAATTTCGGGGCTGCTTTCAAACTGTGCCAGAAAACAGGAAAAGAGTTGTGCTGGAGTGGGATTCAAACCTAGAGATTATAGACTAGAGAAAAAGAATGAGTAGTACGTAAAAATATTAAGTAAAATACCACATTTGAATGCATATTATGTAGGTACAAGTTTGCCATCGACTGTTGTACGAAAAGTACAGAGAAAAAAAAGTATTAAAAAATATAATATTTTACTTAATTATGGCGTTTGGCAGCTTGAAAATGCCCTGAAAGGGCAAAACATTTAAATTAAAGTTTTTTTTTGGTAAGGATAGCAACAAGAAAATAAGCTCATTCCATTCAAACTGGACATAAAACAAACTTTTTATTTCAGCACCTTTGGATTAAATAGTCAAACAGCCATGAGCAGTAAAATCACATCTAGTGAAGTGTAAATGAAAGTTGTAGTAGTATATATTATTATTTCTGCAACGATTAAAAGATAACCCGTTTGCAAATTGAATTTCGGAAAAGGATATGTATAAAATACTTGTTTAAGAATATTATTCGAAATTGTAATTAATTCATTGTCGTGGGGAGGATCTGGGCTGAGTTTTTGATTATGATAAGGTTCAATGCGTAAAGCGTATTTGGAACTCGGCTTAGGGATATTTCACGACTATAACTCTACGCCTTGCACTCTCTTTACTCTAATACAGCCACTAATACGCCTCACCACACCACACATCACGCAAACACACCACACAAACACATTTTTAAAAAGATTAATAGTGTTTTGATTTCATTTTTCCTTTAGTTTCTTCTCTTTTTTGTTGTTTCTGGCTACAGTAATAAAATGTGAAATCTGTAATTGGCCTCATGTTCAACTCACTCATATTGTATACTTTATATTATGCTCATGGCTGTCGATTTGTAATAAAAAATAAATAAATAAACATGCAAATGTTCAAGTATGTATGCAACAAACGTTTTAGAGAAGTGGGTCGTGGTATGTTTCATGTCTCTTAACTTTTAAAGCGTTACAGTAGCGAATACATTTTAAGAAAAATTACACAACGCAAAGGCATTCCAGAGTCATCGGTTACAGTGCACCCCGCTCGTAATAATTACTGCATCCCGACGCTCCCCTGTAGAAAAGCGCCGCCAGCGTCGCGACGCTGATGAATGAAAGCTCGACGCCGCTTGAAATGCCCAGACTTCTTTCAGATAAACACTCCTACCACCCTCTCGTCTTCCCCGCCCTTCCACCCCCGCAGCCTTGCCGTTAGTGAGAGCTTTCAGAAACGAGCGCTTTAAAACGCTCGTTGTTCGAGCTTAAAAGAAATAATGTTTTATGGAATCAGTTTAACAGAGATGTCAATTTTACAGCTCGATTTCAGAGCTAAATATTTTGTTGCTAGTGTCAACTGAAAACCGTACTAAAAATGACACTTTACCAATGAAACTTTAAACAATTGGTATTGTCATTTTTGTCACAATTTTGACGATAAACTGAATGTCAGAAATAATTTAATGAGAAGTACGAAGGCAAGAAAAAAACGTGTTTTGCCCTTTACTGTTTGCACGAGACTACAAATAATAACTTGGTTTTTTATTTTTCTCCGAATAATAAGACAATTAAAAGAAAACTGGATTTCTCGAATTCACTTTTTAAAATTACTTACATACTGTTTTTTATTTTGTTTCTACCTTTAATAATAAAGAAAAATTTAAAAAAATCAAGGCGTCCCGATAGTTTTTTTTTTCGCAGAATGCACGCACTTCTGAAAATCGATCCGCCCAAATTATGTGATAATTTTCTGATGCCTGGTTGCTATTTAATAAATCTGGATTTCATTTTTAAAACACTTAATTTTCTAATTATTTGTCGTAATGCTCATGAGAATGTCGAGAAAGGGATGCTGTGTTACGTTCTTTTTTCTTAGCCTACCCCTTCGGAGAAATAACATGTTAGTTAATTATTTGGTTAACCTGATTCACAATATAATTTTCAATTGGATTCAGTTGAATGTGCTTAGATTCCAATGTTTTTTTAAAAACTTATTTTATCGGATACATTTTTATTTTACGGCCACCAATATAATAGTTCAATCGTAGAGGAGAATAACATCACAGGATATCCAGGTAATTTTTTGTTTTGATCTCATCAAGAATTGAACCAGGACATCTAAAGTATGTATACAAAGTTTATGTATAATTACATATCTAGTTATCTTGGTACTCGTATAATGCGTCACGCTTCGATTATACGTGATTTTTCATAATATTGTTTTATTTAAAAGAACTGAATTTTTAAAGTAGAGTAATTAAGAAATTGATCGGAATGTACATAATATACGTAAATAAAAAAATTTCGACATTTCCGTACTCATTTATTATTTGTCTAATTACATAAAATGCGATGAAACGCTTTTCGAAAAATGTATAAAGCATTGGCACAGAAATTCAACCAACAAAATTAAATTTCCAGGGTGCTGAATGTTTTTAGGTTAAGGGTATCTTTAGTACAAACCCAAATCATTATAAATATTTTTCCTAAATCGGGAACTTTTTCAGGAAATAGCTGAAGAATTCGAAGAGGGTAAAAGACTCTTCAAAGCTTTCAATACACCGGAAAGGCACTGTGGTAACGTAAGGTACACACCTACTATATATATATACAACTTTACTTTGAAATGCGTAGTATGCGCTTGGGTAAAATATTTATTTTATAAATTTACGTTTGAAAAAATTGCTAACCAATCTTCTCTTAATAGGTACTTAACCTATTTTATCGTGGTTCAGCTTTTATAACTAAAAGACTGCTGAGTGCAAAAAACAACATTTTACGAGCAAAATGGTGAATAATGTTGTCTCTGGAAGTTGGAACGACTTACTGTTTGTTTTTTGGAACTAAAAATTCATTAAGTCGACCAAGAAAAATTCATAGCTTGTTCACAAATTAGAAGCTGGACAGACAATTTTTTTTAAATTTTTGCTCATATACAAAAATTTTTTTTGACAAATTAACGGCGGCTAAGTGATCGAACGGCAAGGGGTTTAATTGGATTGTACATTTTACGTCAAAAGTAGTAAGTAAATAGTAACTAGCACGAATTTAAAAATAAGATTTGAGACAAATTTTCATGGTTGGTCAAACAGCTTGATAAATTAAATCCCTACCAAATGAAAAAAAAATCTAAGTGGAATTTGATGCCATTACAATGAAGAAAATACTTTTGTCGTTTTTATTAAATTTTGGTACTTTCAACACAAAATAATTAATTTTGCGAAAGTTTTAAATTATGAAGATAATTTTATGTGGCAAAGTCTTATCGATTCCAAGCAAAAAGAAACTAACGCTTTATACAAAACGTTATTCTTATGGATTTATATATTAAATAAAATTCCTTTTATAAAACCAATTTCATGGTTGGATTAGGGTTTCATATCCCCTATTTTACAAAAGCGGGCGAATTATATCATGAAACGTGTAAGGAAGGTAAAATATTATTAAAAATCCCTCGAAAGTAATATGTCAGGAGTGAGATTTTATTTTTAAAATCCGCTTTCCGCGGTTCATTAGGGAGATTTTCTATTTTCTTTTTCATCCACAAAACGTGAGAAATTATGACGGATCAGTCTTTTAATGAAATGCTCGTCTTCCTGAAGGCGAAAGCGAAATATTTACTTTTTCTTCATAACACCGGTTAATCCCGGCTGAATCCATCATTTTGCTTTTTATGCGAGTTAGTGAAATCGCTGAATAACGGAGAGTTTTATATTAAAGCGAAGATTTTACACATTGGAGGTAATGAAAGATACATTTAAATAAAATTATAATATATTTTATGAGACATCTTTCAAACGGAAAAATATAATGATTTATGATTTTTTATTCATAAATGATTTGATTGTGAGATTATTATTAATGAGAGAGTAGACTGTTTGCGTCGCATCAAAGCAGGCATCTAGTGATGCCGCATAGAAAGAAAACAAGAAATATGATGAAAACTTTGAAAAATAACTTCGGAGACGCGGCAATCCATACTTGAAAAATACTACCGTGCCTAGTGTTACCGAGTGACAGCTAGAGACCCACTACGTCACCACTGGGCATCTACGTCATCACTGGACTTAGAATTGGCCTAAGTGGCTG
This sequence comes from Micrasema minimum, assembly GCA_022494985.1. Classification (NCBI taxonomy): domain Eukaryota; kingdom Metazoa; phylum Arthropoda; class Insecta; order Trichoptera; family Brachycentridae; genus Micrasema; species Micrasema minimum. The sequence continues at coordinate 187,722 of JAGVSP010000677.1, forward strand.
GAGTCTTTAGAAAGTGGAATTTGATAATAAGTGGTGTTATTAAATTTTTAGAAAATTTGTTTGGAAACATTTTCGAAGAAAGAAAAGATTAAATTCTTAAGGTTCATTGATCCTTAAATATTTTTTTAGTATTTTTTTCGCCTGGTGGTTTGGTTAGACTAGGGTTAGGTTACGTTGGGATACCATGCGGCGGGTTTGGTTCCCGACAGCACCAAAATAGTAGAATTAGGTACTTTATGCTTAATTTTCATTGATTGATTGATAACATTATTGACTTTAGATACGTAGGGGTATTATTTTCTATAAACATATCATTCATGCAGTGCCGATGCAGTTCCCTATGTACCATTAGGTGCGGATAAGAAAAACAGTAGTAGTAGTAGCATACCGTAGCAATCATATTAGAACGCAGGTAAGAAGTAAATCAAAAATACCACGTTGATAGAATAATATTAAATTTTAATTTTATAAACATTTTACCCTATATTTATTACACAATATTGTCACTGAGTATTGGTTTGTAAGGAACACAATAGTCAAGTGAAGTTGTAAGTGGGTGGTGGTAGGTGATGGTGGGTGTTGGTAGTGGGTGGTGGTGGCGGATGGTGAGTAAGGTAAGAGTACTTATTGAGGGATTTATCTAGGAATACACATCCTCTGGTAACACAACATGATCCTTCTCACTCTGTTTGTTCCTATCAAACAAAACGTCTGCTACTAGAAACAGGGTTGCCAGCGGTAATAAACAACTCCTTAAAAGTAACTGAGTCTTAAGTTAAACAGATAAAGTAAAACAGGGTTATTCAACGTGTTTTAATTTTAGATGATAATGTAATAAAAATTGGGGTTAAAAAATAATCTATCAGCTTTACAAAAAACGAAAGCAGGGTTGATCCGATTCGGTGTCATGTAGGTTTGAATCTTACTTCACTACAACTTATTTCCTGAATTCTGGAACAAATTTTCTAGAAAGAATCCCGAAAACCGTTTTATTATCACTTTTTTTATTATCATATTTATTTAGTAGTATATATTTTTTTACATAGACTAATATTATTTTACATTACACTTAATTTTTTAAAATTTTATTTTCCTAACTATCCTACCATTATATATTTTTCAATTTAGCTATAATATAATACCTACACTAATATTTTTCACACACATATTTTGCAGAAAGAAATCTATGCCATCTTATAATATAATAATATAACATATCAATTTGAAAATACTTTTATCAGAGTAGTGACAGCACGAATAATGGGTTTTGGGTTATTCTTTGTAAACAGTAATTCTTACCTAAATGTTGTTAACTTTTTTTTTTGTGCTGATCAAAAAGAGATTTTTTATTTTTCTAGTTTTATGCACTGCGTTACAATATTTTGAAATGTGTTATATATCTTATATTCAATCATTTTTGACGTGATAACGTCTTATAAATCGATAAACGCCGGCTGCACACACGAAAAAGCATGACTCATTGTCACGTTCCGCCTGAACCGAGTGTGCAAGCGAGAGCGCGGAACAAGCGATAGAGAGGCACGATCGGCCTAAACGTTCGGTTTGTGACGCACTATCTCTCTTTCACTCCATCGGCCGATGCGTCCGAGTAGAAGTAGCAGCAGCAGCACACAAGAAGAAAAAACAAAACAAAATATTAATTTATGGAAAAAATTTAAATTTTTAATTAACTCCTGCTTTTGTATTATACAAAATAATGATAATTCAGTAATAATAATTCAATTCAATACATAAAAGTATGCTATTTTTCATCATTGTTTTCTTTTGACGTTATCACGTAAAATTATCGCCCGTAAACCGACCTTACAGATAGCCAAAAGTGTTTTGAAAAAATGTTATTTTTGTTTAATAGAATTAACTGTTCAACCCTGAAAATTTTCCAAAACAAATAAATGTGGACACGTGATATTCTTTGTAGTTTGAGACATAAAAAGACAACCAATAAAAACCGAACAAACAAACAATAAAGCGAATATTTGTTTTTACGGAATTTATTATTAATACTCCGGCTCTTATTTCCTAATATCATTTAAATCGTATTCCCGCAACAGACTATAACACCTATTCCGATTCAATTGAAAAAAAGCAACAATAAAATTCAGATTATTTTTTAAAAATGGTCGTATCCATTATTGAGATTTGATTTCATAAAAATTTAAATTGTAATTTTTGTAGAAACTTTATCAATGATTTTATAAAAATGTCAAGTATGAGGAGGTATATATCACAATGAACGTAGTATTTATTTCAAAGAGGAAAAACTTATATTTCTTATAATAGTTTGAAAAAAAGAGATGATAAAAGTTGTGTTTTTAAAAAAAATACATGAAAACCTTACATGTTTTCCCCATGAGTTAGATAACTCATTTAGGGCCATAAAATAATTACATTTATCAAAATATATATAAAAAATATTATGGCAAGGAAGATCAAAATCAAAATGTAAATACACTAATATGTTAATAATTAACACCTTCTACATACTGCCTGAAGTAATACAGCTTTAGGCTGTAGTTTGTTTCAATTTTCTTTAATGGAATTGAGTTTTTTTTTAATTACTTTCTAAATTATTTTTAATTATAAAATAGTTCATTGGGTTTGCGTATGGTTAAATTATATACTAATTTAAACAATGTACTTACTGGATACGATATTTTTAGGCATCCCTGAAAATGATATAACAAGTGAACCAACATGCAACTGCTAACATTAACTTTTTAGAATATTATTCTTTACAATACAGTATCGCGTAAATACTTTTCTTATTTCAAGTCTTCATTTTCTTCATAAATCGGCAGATGAATGCATTGAAACTTATATTTTCTAAACATCTTGAAATATTTCAGTAAAATGTAAGATGCTTCCTTGAGAAACTTTTCCATCGTAGTGCAAGCATAATCTTTAATGTGTATGTATATAAATGAGAACTTACTTCCTTACGGAACAAAGCACTAGAGTATTAATAAATGGTAAAAGATTTACACATGATTACTGCAAAGCCTTCTTGTAGGGAGCTTTATGCACTCCTGAGCTTAAAAATTATTAGTCTTCATCCGCTTAAAGCTCCTCCGCTTCCTCTGCATTAACTTCTCCTGTTACAGAATTTCGATTTTCCCATCAAAGTCTGGAAATATTCTTATTATGAACTTCGTATTACAGCGATGAGCTATTTAACATACGTGATTCCTTAACATTGCTCGAGTAATTTGATTAGTTATTTTACAAGGTAATGAATATTATACTAAAAATGATTTCTAGAAAAAAATACACGACTTCAAGCCAATTCAATTAATTTGTTTTAAAATAAACGATAAATGTCACATTATAGATTGGCAACAAAGAAAGGTTAAGTAAATAATGTAGTTGTGTGGTTTCTAATCCATATCTAACATAAAACTTTAACTTCAAGTTACGTACTTAGGAATCCAAAGCTATATTCATGGATTTTAAAGTTAAAGGTTATAATACACAGTACACAACGGAGTTCTGGTACCAACCCTTATGTATGGTGGTGAAGCGTGGTGTTGGAAAAAGAAGGATGAAAGTAGACTGAATGCTGTTGAAATGCGATCTCTCAGGCGAATGTGTGGTATGCATGATAGGTGTACAAATGTCGAAATTACAGCAGAGTGCAAGGCTGAGATAAGCATTATCGACATAATTGAGAAAGGGCTTTTACGATGGTTTGGTCATGTGGAGCGAATGAGTGATGAAAGAACGGCTTGAGGAAGTTTAAATGCAAGTGTGCCTGGATGTAGAAGCCGAGGAAGGCCGAGAAAGACGTGGCATGACAAAGTACGAAAAGTACTTGAAAGTGTTTATGTGAAAAGTCGAAATAATCGGCGTATGTGCATGAGAATCTTCTGTATGATGTTCTTTTTCATACATCTGTATGAATGTAGAGGAATAGGAAGTATGTCAGGACAGAGTGGTATGGCGTTCCATCCTCTCTGCCAACCCCTACGGAGAAATGGCGTGATGGTTAGTTGGTTAGTTAATATGTATTTTATTTTCATTTAAACCTTAGTAAAATTTATAAGTTATAGAAACGCTTATTTCATACATTCGGTATTAAATACATGTTTTTATTCATTTCCAGATTTAAATTAATTCAAGATATTCGGAAATCTCTACGCTGCACTGCTATTGAAGGTGTTCCTTAAAAGGTAAGCATTGACACGTATTTATTTTATTTTATTATTTTGTACTGTATTTTAGCGGTGAAAAAATTATATTATAACAGTTTATTAGGAAGTTGGTATATTTATTTAAGTATACCTAATATTCCAGCGTTTAGAACAACATTTACATAATAGTATACACCTACGTAAGAAAAACTTTAAAAAAATAATTTGGAGTATAAAACTTGGTTAAAGTGGCAGAGTTTTAATTGAATATACCCAGTTATATATACACAAAATAATACATAAAAATCTGCCTGTTGAAACTAGCGTATCTGGCGTTTTTTACGTGAAAATTACTTTTGTGTCTATTTTCGTTCAACTACAAAATAACGGGATAAAAGTTGTACGAACAGTAAAGATTGTTCCAGAGCTCCATCTGAAAATATTCCTATGTGATTTTATATTGTGTATTTCAGTAGAATCTAGTGAAGGCAAAACTTTCTCAATTGAAAACTAGTAAAGAATAAACAATATCTCAAATAACTTAGAAATGTAAGTTATTTTGCCGTTGTGTAGTGGGAGTGGAATTTGATCTGAAACATTCCATTATTTTTATGAAATAAGTCCATTCTCTACTATGGTGTCAATAACATAACTTTGAGCTGAAAATTTACACAAATGTAGCATGTCACGTGGTGCAGCTGAAGCGCGATTTTTGTCGATTATTATTTGACACAAAAAAGCTGTATGCGTGCGAGAATTTAAGAGATGAATAAGGCGGAGAAAGAGGCCGAACGAAAGACTCAGCACCCAAGACCTTAACCCGTCAATTCAGTAGAAAAATTGCCCTTACCTTGGTCTTATGGAGACTGGAAAAGGAGGCGATCTTCTGTGCTGCACTTCACCAAAATAACGTCAAAAAACACAAAACAGATCACAACGATTTCATTTACGACACAATTACACACTGGATGCGGTGTTTAAATAGTTCGAGGTTGATTTTATGTTAATTGAATGAGAAAAATGCGTGATCGAAATATGCTAGCGGGTATTGTAGCGGATGCGGTATTGTTACAACTTTTGGACTACCCGCGAAGTGCAATAGATAATTGGTTTTGTGGATAGAGGACGGTATAGAAGGAATATAGGAGTAGGAACCAAAGATTTACTGGGGCAACTTGTTCCAAGAATGACTAGCACAAATCATCACCAGCCGTTGCCAGTTGTTCTCGGGACGTTTTCCGAGAAACCAAACCTATCGGCTAAACCATCATGTGTACAGTGAAAATCGTTAGTTGCCTGACAACCCAACTGATTAGATTTGTCGACTATTTCTAAAATGTTCGGCTGTTTCATGTCCTTTATAAAAATCAAACAAATGAGTGGATTTTTTTTTTTTTTTTTATAAAAGGTCTCGTCTATTACCATTATTTTAATTAATCTCTTCAATACATAATGAAGTTTAATTCACAGCAGGACTCGGAGAAAAATTCAAGTTTTTTCACATATAAACTTTGAACAACCAAATAAGTTTAAAAATATCGTAGTAATAACAATAGTTTCCGTAACGTCTTTTTTATGTTCATTCTCTAGAAGAATTGCTCTAAGATATTCATGTAAAGGATTTTGTAACTGCCCACGAGACCCATTATTCGCCTCTGCTTCTCCTTAAATGTTTATTCAAGAGGATGATGGATGTGAAATACAAAGGACATTATCTAATTATAGGTCCCCTATCTTCTTTACAAAAGGAATATAGGCACAATTTTGTGTATCAAATAAATATAGGTAGATGAAGGAAAAAGGTATGGGTATTCGCTACAGGATTTTTTGGAGGCGCGGCGGGCGTAAACGTAGCAAGAAATAAGAAAGTTATACTCCATGAATACTTTACAATAAAAATAAATATACACAAACACATTGTTATATTTCACTCATGTCCGTTTGATATGCGAGCCTCATAATTAAAAAAGTAAAAAGTGACAATCTATGCAAATTGTAAGCCTTAACATTTTAAGAAGCTTGATTGAGTTGTAAAACTAAACATTTTTCTCAATGGATGTAAAGCATCGCATCATTTCACTGTATACAAACAACTGATAATTGTCCGATATGGATATCAAAAACTAGACGGAATGGGGAATGTTGTATTATATCAAGTGGCCACTTAACAATGTCATGTCATAGACCCCTGGTAACGCCGCGCTGGTTTTAGTTTTATTATACACGCATATTATTATATTATATTTATTCCCCTCGCACCTCACCCCTTCGCTACCTCAATTCCGTCCCGCTTCCCGCGTCAGTTGTTGTAATTTGACCTACCGCACCGCAACGAAAAACCTCACTGTCGTCTCGAGTGATATCGAAATACCTCGCCGTGTCTTGCAGATCGATCTGTGAAGAAGAAGTACTTTTTACCGCCTGCCGGACCAGTGAAAGTGAAGTGTCGTGTGAGGCGAAAAGAGCTCTAGCCACAAAGGTAGGCACTTAGAACTTTCTGACGCAAATCCTCGATCCTCGGGCCTAAAAAAACCATCCGCATTTCCTCCAGGCCCTGTAACGCTTAGTTATCCAAACTTCTCGTTTTTGTTGAAATTTCAACTTTTAATAGATTTATCAACATCAGATCTTGTCAGTATGATCGAGGCATTCAATAATCAAGTATAACTGCATTTACGCAATTAATATAAATTTTATGTTAGGGCATTTGACGTTGAAAATCGTTGTAAACAACAAACATTTATGAAGTTTACGAACGACACACACTCGTCATCTGAACCCATCTCCAAACAGTTGTGTCGTCAATATGGCTTGCTTACTACTATAATCTAAAAATATTGTTTTCTACGAAATTTTCTTTAATAAATATACGAGTAGGTAGTTTCCTTCTAAAGGGGAGGTTGTATGTACGGCTACGCCATATAAAATATTATTCTGTAGCCTTGCGAAGGAAAACCGACTATGAAATTCAATAAAGTGCAGATATTGTAAGTATGGAGGAACGTAACTTCTCATTTATATCTTCTTCCAGACATATTTCTAGAAACCAAATAAAGCTATGACTATAAGTAATAGTCATACAACTTACAGGAATATAATATTATGTTTGAAAAAATTAAATAACAAAACAATGATTTTTTACTGTTTATATTCTTTAAAACATTTTCTGTATAAAAATTAATTTTCTGTATGTGAAATTACCTACACGAAAAGTTATTTTCCTTTTTGGCAACTCAAAATGCGATTTAAAGGGATGAATTTTTTTTTTAAACTCTATAAGTTCGTCATGTATTTATAAAAAAAATATTGAGAGAGAGAGAGAAAGTTCTTTATTGAGAAAATAAAACATAACATTTGAAAACAAAAATAATGCCGTCCCGATAAACCGCAGTTTTGCCGTTTGTCATCGGGAGCCAATAGCAAATATGTAAATTGATCATAGAAATACAACAAAATAATAAAAAAGTTAACAAAATATACATAAAAGGAATAGAGATACGAAAAATGCATATGAAAAAATAATCAATATATAATAAGTTGTGGTGCATCAATATAAAGATGTTCTATCTTCCAACCAATTCCTTAAAATAAAAATAATTATCACATATATATAAATCGTTTATGTACTTACGTTGTTTACTACGCAAGCAATATAATTTTCCATGGTAAAAACATTTAGCACCCCGAACAAAAGCTCTCACTTATATTATTTAACGGAGTTCGAAATATCGTTTCATTGTTATAGTAATTACTATTACAATTAATTAATTTACGATTTATCAAATTATAACATTCCCTTTATATGGTCAGTTCAGTTAAAATAATATTATTAACATTGTTATTTGAACCGTAATATCAATTTTAGAGGTTTGGCATTTACAAATGCCAAAAACCAAAATATTTGTGTTAATCCCGATGGTAATATTTGCGAATAATAATCTATTATTATAAATAATTGTTATTTGTACTTAGTTATAATTAATCGTCAAAATGTTTAAAAAAAACATTATTATATTATTCCTATTCGTATCGTATAAAAATCACATGGAAAATAAAAAAGTACAAAAAGAAAAAATGATCAATTAGTGAAACAGTTCTGGCGTAAGAATTCTGAAGATTGGAAAACAAAAGTCTTAAAAATGACACGGTATCTTTACAAAAATAATAGATAAACAAACAAAAATACTGATTTGCTGGTTTTATTGAGAGCGACAATTCCTCTAGAATGTGCTTATTTCTCCAAAAACAGCGAACGTAAAGGCAATAAAAAATGTTCTTTAGCGAATAGCGAATAATTTTTTTTTTCAGCGAATCCTAAAATTGGTACTTTTTTCCAATTTTGCGTTAACATCCCTTGATTTGGGTGGATTCAAAGCAAACAGATACAAATATTTTCCAGATTTCGCGAAGAAATCATAATTTGAAAGGGCAAAACATTTTGATGTTTGCTTTCAATTTATCAAGAACTGTGACAGAACTGGCATTTCATATTCCAAGAAGCGGAAAATTTGTTTTCTTTATGTATGCAATTTTCCATTACGGTATTGGATTTTAATAAACACTTTTCAACATACAAATTTACATAAAAATATTGAAATATAAAGAAATATACATTTAAGCATTTTATAATTCAACTGACAGAAACAAACTTTGTGTCTCTGCATTTTATATAACATTTTTCTACAACTCAATGCATATTTTAATAAAAACAACTGTTTATAAACTATTTATTTTAATATTGCATATAGAAATCAAAACTTGCTATCGGTACATGATTAAATTATTATATAGTAAAAAGGGTAAGTATATTATTATTGATTGGGCATATCTGTTTAATATAGAAGTAATATAGTGAAAAAGCCATATAACCAAAAAAATTACGTAGGCACTTAATAACGTTAAAATAATTGTATATCAAAACATTCCATTGAATAAGTGACCACCAAATATTATTTACTACTATTTTAAAAAAATTTAAAACTTACATATTTTTAAATAATATAACTAGATTAAGTAAGTCTACCTTCAACCTTGAAACATTTTCTACAACAAAATGTCAACTTGAATCTTGAATTCAATATTTCAGATCAGTTTCCAGATTCCCTAGTAATTTATTTATATTTTCCACGTAATATACTGGCGATGTTAGAGCCCTGATAAATCTGGGAAACAAATGTATCCTCCATTATCCCCTTTAAATCTGATACCTGCTCAATTTCCTAGTAAAAGAAGGTTCCCAGAGCCACCACTGGGTGGTGGGGTTGCAATAAAGGGGCGCTGCGCCCTGCCGCCTACCGGTCAACAAACACGGTAGGCGTTATTGTAGGCAAAATAAATATTTGGTACAAGGATTCAGTGAGCCGTGTGTGGAACGTTTTGGAATTACATCGAATTTGCAGCTTTCAATAGACTTTCAAAGGCTCTGATGCATGGCAGTACCATTTAAATTATGTAAATGTGTTTAGGATACAGAAAGGATTTATGATTTTTTATAATGATCACAGTATTATAAATCGTTGCAGCAGAGTGAATCGCGATTGATACAATGAAAGCCCCACCCTTTCCCTAAACTGGTTTAAAGACTATTGAGTCTTTTTTTTGTCCAGCACAACTCTACCAATTTTTTCAAAAAGCTAAACCACAATTTTAAGATTGTCAGTGTGATAAAAATTCGGGATGAATTTCCGTGATGTACGCGAACAAATGCTTTCATTGCCCCTACCACTGTCTCAGCTAATGTATTATAATTGTCATTGTTTCCATCACTCAAGCCAACCAGAGTCGGCCCAAATTAACAGTGTTAAGGAAACGTTAGTTACTACTCCGATCATTATTTATTAGTAAGTACTTCCACCCGTATATTTATGGAGACCGGCATACTGCCTCGCCAGGTCCCCCACCCCAGACATCCACCCGAGCATCCGCGATCAGGGTCTCAATGGAGGGACATGGAAGAGAAGGGATCAATTGAAGAAGGCTTAGAAAAAAGAGGGGAGGGGACAGAATGCATGTATGCATCTCACAACACTTCCCTTTTGGAGCTTTTCGAAACAAAAAAAAATTCCGCGCGCTCCGGTGATATGTAATTTGTAGACCTTGAAAATGAGATTTGAAAATCGTAAAAACACAAATATTCCTAAATATTGCTTTTTGAAGTTGAAAAGTTTTTTTGGTAGGTATTATGTATTATAATATTCTAGTTTTTGTAAGTTCAATGATAGGCTTCTTGTACAAATTGTATATTTTGTTTATAATGCTTTCTGAACAATGTAAAAATAACCTTCTGGAACCATTAACACATTAAATACTTTGAATGGAATAATAAAATCATTTTACTTTATATTTGTAAATAATTGTGTCATAACAAAATTGAATCTGTTACTCAATAGCCAATAATCCGGGCTATATAAATTTTGAGGACTATTATCGTTTTGTTCAGAAAGCTCAATAATTCTGCCACTACCCATTTGGATGACTGTAATCCCCATTGTAAAATCTAGCATTGTTCCAATCTCCCTGTCGTACACCCGACCCAAATGTGGGGTGGCCAATCACTTTGTCTCCCAGATAACGGATAAATTTAATAGCGATACCCAAAATAAATAAAAAAATTACAAATTTACGCAGGTACAAAATTTTCAATCATTAGTCATTAATTTTAACACTTACCTACCGACTTTTTCGGTTTGCCGTTGCAAGACATACCTTCTTTTCGTCAGGACCCTACGCTATATAATAGGCATATATAAATTTCCTTTACGATTACGATAAGTTGCGTACCACTTTTTTTTATATTTTCTTGAAGTTGGTTAAAAATGTGAGATAAATTAATTAAGTATTACCAATAATACCATTATAGAACTCTCATTCTCAAGTTCAAAGCGTGATAAGAAATATCTACGAGGTAATATTTATATTTTATGACAATAGATTTTCCAAGGTTTGCTTAGAACAAAATGTTGCCTAAAAAGGAAACCATTTTATACAATAAAGTTCATTTTCGATGAAAAAATTAAAATATTTTTTTACATCTTCAATAACGATTTTCAGTCTCATTTTTAAATAAAAATTAACGGACTTATAAAATATAAAAAACCAGTGTAGCGGATCATAGGTACCTACATAAAATAGGTACCACATTAAATGTATTTACATAGAAATCTTAAAGGTGTAATAAGGAAAACATTTTACATATAAACGTAATTTTCTAGGTTGGGCGGGAGGTAGTTGTAACTAACGACTAAAAACGGGGCAAAATTACTAATAAATTTAGGGCAGCTCTTTGAGCAGGTTGAGGTGAATGTGTTTATAATGACAATCTTAGAGCCGAGACAGCGATAGGGCAATGAAAGCATTTGGTCGCGTATATTGGTTGGTTTGTTGGAAGATATTGCTTAAAAGCAATAAGCCCGCCCTTGTACTCTTGCTAAGTAATTGTACATGAAATTTTTAAATAAACCAATAAATAAATAACCTTATTCCAGGTGAAACTAAATCTATTAAATTTCACAGATCAGCTTTAAAAAATCGGTAGAGTTGTGCTGGACTGAAAAAGACTCAAAAGTCTTTAAAACAGTCTAAGGGAAGGGTGGGGCATACGTTATAGATGTAACGTTATTTTCAAAAAAAAAGCCTTACTACATAAAAAAATTTACTGCTTTTATCAATTTAAAACTGGCAGTAGGTATTTAAAATATTATTTACAGTTAATTACTTAATTTTATTAAGTCAGCTACAATGGCAGCCACGAAAACTGTGTGTTTTATTTGGTGTTTTTTTATTCATCAGCATTTCAGGAAAGCCCTTGAAAAGCATGTTGAACCATTTCAGTTATAATTTGAAAACCACTTATTCGAAGTTCAGATTAAAGTAGTAAATCGAAAATAAACCTATCTATTTCGTAGATTTTAACCAAATAAATTCCTGAAATGTTTAAAAAATATATACCACCTACGATTGTATTGTACGAATGTATTTCTGTGTAGTTTGTTATTCATGGAAATCTGAACAACTATTTTTATACCATCAACTATTATCTCTTCTCAATCTTTCGCTCTCTTTCTCTCTTCAAACGTAATGGTATATTCATTAAATTTCGTTACATGCCATTTATACGAATATTCATATGTAATCCTTCATTTACCCAATAGCAAGATTTACTATTATGTAAAACTGACGATCAAGTTATTCTGAATTTTCATTATTCATAAAGATAGCAAAGTTTTAAATATTTCATCTCATTTATGAATAAATCGATTGCCAAACGGATAGCCCTGAGAGTTTGAATGGTTTTTACATTATTTTCATGTATTAACCGTCATACATGAGGGCTATTTTAGGTACGAGTATGCATCCAATAGGTACATTAAACTTCCTTGGTACATAGGTTATTTTACTAATGAAATCATTTATTTTATTTTACAATTAAACGATTATTTATTTGTGTGATTACTGTTTCTGAATAATAAAATATTTGTACAAAAAAGGAATTTCTCTGCATAATCCTCAGACACAGACATCTTAGCATTTTGCTGTTTCTATCACTTTTCTTATCTCTCATCTCATTTTCACTTTGTATTCTCAAAGTCTCTCTTTTCATCCCCCGTTAATTGGAGTCGACACTTTTCAATTAAATAATTTCGTTCACACTTAAAGGATCTTATTTAATCCTTGGAGATTTAATTTGATTTTGTTTCTAGTGATCTTTCAGGAATTAAAAATCCTGAAGACAGTTTCCATTTCTAATTTATGGATTAAAATAATCTAAACAAATTTTTCTTTAATTAATTAGGCTAGTTAAAGATTACTGAAATCCTTAACAAATGACGCTTCACCTTGGATATTTTTGTGCGATGTTTTAAAATTACGCTCTCTTTCATTATATTTTGTAACAAACATACACAAATTCCTTTTATTATAATTATTTTAAACAATTTTTTAAAAATTCTTTTTTACAATCAAATTATATTCATATCATATAAATGTACTTTTTTTTTGTAAATATTTCAGTTAAGCACGGGGGTTATACCTAAATAACTGAAATATAATAATTTCCCAAACTGTAAAATTAAAATATATGTAATAAATAAGAAATAAATAAATAAAATACACATATTTATAATTTGAAAAAAAATACAGGCATTACCTACCTACTGACAGTTTCGTATACAAATAAAATTTTCACCTCTATGTGTGCGGTTAACTAAAGGATAAGTACCTACGTCTCGTGAATTAAGACATCGTGATCTGCCTCCTTCATCGTCTTCCGAAGACGGACAATTGCCATAGATCATGATTGTACATTGTACACGTTACTGTTTTCGTGTATTTTGATCTCAATCCATCATCAGTTTTTAGACCGCGTTATAAAGTAAAAGAATACACAATAGATATTATTGATATCCCAACAGAGACAGAGAAACTCTGGAAACTCTGGAAACTCTGTTGGGATATCAATAATATCTGATATCAGTCCAGCATGGGTATAATCCAGTAATTTGTTTACAAATATTTGTATATAATTGTCAGATAAGTTTACACAAATTGGAATACTCTTTAATTGAGCGTACAGATGTTGGTAATATAAATAGTAGTGCAGGCAGTAACACCATTATAGTAATTTATTATACCGCCAGGTGGCAGTGCAATCACTAATACCGGGTTTAATATCAGGGATCTGCCTTAACTACGAGATACTTCGTCTTCGTTCCGAAGCTTTTGCCGGTGAAAAAATTTAGTTCCGTCTTTGATTGTTTGCTCTCCTCTGAAACCTAACATTAATATTGTATAATTGATAAATGTGTTCTAGTGTTCAATTTTTTTTTTTTTTTTTTTTTTTTTTTTTTTTTTTTTTTTTTTTTTTTTTTTTTTTTTTTTTTTTTTTTTTTTTTTTTAAATACTGGTAGTTTACTTTTGATTTTACTTTCGACGGGATCTTATGTGCTCCTTGTCTCCTATTCCCCCCCCCCCCCCCACCCCCCTCTTGAATGGGTAGTATTAGATGATCTCTAGGGTGTCTAGATTTTTTTTCTAACAATATATAAATAAAAAATACCCCTAATATGTTCTAAAGCTTTTTCCCCAATTTTTGGGGCTGGGCTGGATGTTCAAATTTGTCGGATAATTTTACGGCATTGCCCGTTACCCCCCTCTAGCAACATCCAGGAAAGTTAGGGAAAAGGGTTAAATTTTTTCCATTTCTTCGTGCTGGTTCGATGTTGCCCCCCCCCCCCCCCTGGTGATGGCGGGGGGATGGGGTGATTTGGTATAGGATCTCGAACCTAATCCGGAGTCCTCAGCTCCTTCGTCTCCATCTAACCCCTCCATCTCTACCTCCACTACCCTCACCCTCCCTAAACACCCACACAATTATAGCTCTTTTAAATTATTTTATTTATTTAATAAATATATATACGGTTTATTTATTGTAGGGTTAGTTATGGTCTTTCGCCCTAAGGTGTTCCACGTGTTCTTTTTTCATTTTTCACGGTTCTCTTTACGATTTTTCTTCGATATTGAGACCTCTTGGACTTGTGGCGACGGTTTTTGTTTTTTATTAAAAGACAGAAATACGTTTAGTACTGTATAAGGAGATGTCATTTATATCTGTGTTTCAGTTAATGATTTTTTGTACTAAAATATTATATTTAATTTGCTTTGTAAGTTAGAATTTTCGGTCTTTAAATTAGTTAGTCTGTGGTATATCGTTTTTTTTATTTTTTATTCTTTGTTTCGATACACCACCTTGGGGAAAAGATAAAAAGAGTATAAATAGAAAAGATAGAATGTAGAATCCGAGTGTTTTTTTTTATTTAGTTTGTTTCTTGTTTTTTTCTACATACGATATATAATACATTTAAATAAAAACTATTTCTTCTATAAATATATAATAAACAAATATACGACCAACATGGACTTAGATGTGTGGGGGGCTTTCTGTTGTTGTGGAAAAGCGTGTCTTTTTAACAAATAGTGTAGCACGCCTGGCAAAATTGAGTTGGAGAATTATATTATAGTAATATAAAAATAAATAAAATATTGAAAAATTACAGATATGTTAAAAACCAAGGTTTGTTAAAAAATAAAGAATTCAAGTTTATTGGTTTTTATCTTTATACATGGTATGATAGTTCAGAGGGGGAATTACTTTCCCACATCCCTTATTATTTATCATAATAATAGTAATGACGTAGTTTTTATGTTATAGTTATGGTCTTTTTAACGTAGATATGTTCTTAACTTTGCACACTATGAATACTTATGTCCCTCAGGTTATTTTTTTTAAAAGATGAAAAATCTTGTCGTGAAGTAATTGGACATTTGACATTTTTGTTTTATTGTCCTAGTTTAAATTAATAAACTGGGGAAATAAAATGTGACATGCTCTCCTTCACCCCTGACGATAAAGTCGTTTGTTGTTGCCTTTGAGAGTTTGATCTTTACTATGCTGGATTTTATTTCACTAGATGTATAGGAAGTGATTCCTTCCTCCTGTACCTTCTTAGCATACTTTGAATTCTAGACCTAATACATGTTTATTTGTTCTTTGTACGTGCAATAATAATCTAAACCGCTATCATTCATAAATTTTTTTATAACATTGCCTATAAATTATGTTGAGCATACCGCCGTTGTGATTTGATATAATGTAAATATACTATTTCTGCCACTCCCGATTCCCCTCTACCGTTTTCCTTTTCTAAACAATAACTTAATTTTTCTTCTTACCTATGCAATACGCATCTCATTTTTTGTCTATATATTTTATAATCTTCATAAACCACCTATTCTCGTTTCGAGTTTGAATTGTTCATGTCTTCATAAAATAACAAGTCATTCTTCTACTTATCAATTAATCAACCGCATATCCAACGTTTAAATATAGGGAAGAAGGGACACATTCTATCTGTTCCGGACGGACGCAAATTAACTGAGTTGGCTTATTGTGATTATAAACAAACTGTATATTATAATTTTCAACTTCTAGCGGCCTTTCTATTCATGGGTTATGACCAAATGGTTTTTAAGGCTTTTTTTTTCTAAATTCCGTAACTATGGTTTAATCAAATTTGTTTTCTTTAAATGGGGCACTAATATTGTATTACTTCAACATTTTTTCCACCAGCAAAAAATTCTAGAAAAATCCCTCGTGTTTCCTAAAAGTCATAAATTCAAGCCCGTCGCTTCGTTTCTAATGGAAAACTAAACACCGCACCATTTATTTAATGAAATTTCAAGGTGTACAATATTAAATTGAGCTACTTTCATTAAGAACCACAATTGTTTTACTTTTTATAAATTAATATAAAAAAAATAAAAAAAATATTTTCAATTAATGTCAATAAGGGAAAGGATATTGTAAATAATGCGTAGCCAATTTTTGCTAGCCAAACTTTGGGTTTGAATCATTATTGATATATATTTTCATTTTTTATGTAGTTGAGAGAAAAAAAAAAAAAAAAATGGTCTCAAGTCTACCGATTTTGTAGCGAAAGTTAAAATTATTTTTTTTCTTTTGAGTTAATGTTAAATCCACAAAAAAATCAATTTACTCTCACGAATAATAAACCCATAGTTTGAGTGATATTTTTTATCTGTAAATTTTCTTGTTCCCGAACATCGCGTAAATTGAGGCTTTACATAATAAATCTAATTACCCATCAAAACGAATCGTTGTAAATATGTGGGGGGGGAACCGGGACGGAAATAATAATGCTTTTAGATCAGTTTTTTTTTCCTTAGATTATTTTGAAGATAATTTAATAAAGTATTTCCTAGATATCTGTATTGTCGGATGTTTTAGTATCTTTTGAAAATCAAATGTAAGTAGGTTCTACACGTATATTATTATATTAACATCATTAAGACACATTCTACTTATATACCTTATTCAAATAAACCACACCAGCTATCATTATATGTTCATTACGGTTTCGACGTTTCTGTTCTTCATTTTTCTTCTTCTTTTTATAATATCACATTTAAGCAAAGCTATTGTGTGGTTTACTCGCAGCCAAGGACCGCGTGACAGATAAGACCAAACAAAGAAGAAATATGAAGTAAGAAGATAGATCCTTAGAAGGATGAAGAAAAGAAGGAGAAGAATAGAGAAAGCGGTCTAAACTTTTTCACCATCTGCCTCTTTGTTTCACTTAGCTCTAATGGATAAAAGCTCTTCTGAAGCTTCAGGAAGCCCTCAGCCACATCGCCCATAAGTATCTCCTAGACGGGCCGCTTCATACACGAGCAGATTTAATTCCTGTTCGGAGCTCTTTCTCACAGGGATCGAAAGTCTAGCAAGAACACCTTCCATCAGTTCCCTCCACACCTAATTTTAAACTTATGGTATTAAATTGCTTGTTGACCGTACGTCAGTTATATTGCACAGTCCGTAAGAAAAAGGGGTAAGAAATAACGCTCAAGACATAGTTTTTGCTAAATGACTTTGCAAATATCGTAATTGGTAAAATCGAATGTACAATTCCTTACTGAATCTATCCGGTTTAGCTGCTCTTTTCCTTAAATTAATTGTAGAAAAGTTTTGTTATTTGGCGTTCGTGTAGCCCCCCACTACTTTGGTTGTCATCTCACAATACACACACTTTAAACCATTTTTTATCGTCTGTTACAAACAATTGTTAGGTTAAAACACCTTTTTTATTATAATTTTTTTTTTTACTATAATTTGTGTTTTAAGTAGGCTTACCATCTTCTAAAAAAGGCACCCCAATGCGAATCATCCTAGTTCGAAACAATTTTTTATAGTATTTTATCTATTCTTAATTGAAATAAAAGTTTTTTTGTTTCCTGTTTTATTCGTTTTCAAGTTTTGTATAATTGGTTTAATAGGTAAACCCTTTGAGGCAGCGAAATAAATGATCGTATTGTTTAGTTTATAATGGTGTTTTTGGTTTGTCTATTTCCAAATCGTTGAAATGCAAGCACACAAGATTTAAGTTCATACCCTACATAACTGTTATAGGTATTTCAGACGCTCAGGGCTTTTATTAAAGTATTTGATACACGTTGTAGTTATTTGAGAAGAATCTTTGTAAGTGTGAGAGGGAAAACTGAATTGTATTAAAATACCTTATCCAAACATGTATTGTTTTTTTTTTGATATATTTCTATATAAGTGGGAATAGGAATCATTTAACTTTTTTCTTCATATTTTAACATAATGTAAACGGTTATATTAATGTCTTCGTTAGTGTTTTTTTTATCGGGGGAACAAGTTGTTCTTATTTAGCCATTTTTGTTGCTAAGGCGTTTATCCCAATTTTCTAGTCTATATATTTTCTGACTCCATGTATATGTTAATTTAAATGATCGTATTTTGTATCACACAATATCTCTGTGCGGCACTAGGTACTCTCTCGTAATCGGGTTACAGATCCTTATTATTTTTCACCACCTCGTTATTATTCTGTATTTTATTGCAATTCCGAATCAAGTGCCTTAAGGAATTGACCATTTAGTAGAGGGTCTCAGATGGAACCACGAATCATACGAACGTTTTTGTAAATCAAGCAATTTCTTTCATTTCTTTATGGCCTACCATTCCGCAATCACAATGCTCAATTTCCTGGTATCTTGAATTCGAATTCAATAGTTAATTTTCGTGAGTAGTTGCAGTAACCTACCTCCTTATGTCAGTGGATTTAACGATTTTTATTTGTTAAATATTATACTTTTATGCCTAAGAAACTTTGTTATTTATTTTGTATTTTGTATTTGGTCAATATAATTTTAAGGGAATAGTACGATCGTTTTTTTTTTGTTTTTAAACCTTAGAATATTATTTATCGTTTTCTTAATATTTGATAACATTTTGATTTTTCATTTTTTGTGTTATAGCATTATTTTTTAAAAATTATTAATTACAAATAGTAAAAATACAAATGGATTTATTTTACTTTTTGTCGGTTTTTTAACGAGGGGCTTTTTTAAACATAAAAAAAACCAAACTGTTATGATCCAGTAACTTGTGATTAGAATAAGATTATACATTAAGACATATATTCAATAACTTATATGCATTGCACTGGTCACACATAATGGGAAGCAAAGCAAGATCGAAAAAAATAGCATAGTAAGACTTAACCTCTTGCTACTTTTTTTAAAACTACATTTATTTTTCGTTGTGATATGTAGGTTTATAATTTATATCCCAAAGCAACTATTTCGCCAGTGTTTTTTTTTTTTTTTTTTTTTTTTTTTTTTTTTTAAACGGATTGCAAAATGAAATTAACGCAGTGAATTTTTCCCGAAACACATTTTTCCTCGTAACATTACTTTAAAAACAAGGCTAAGGGTGAAGGTTGTAAGAAGTCTTATTCTCAAGATAAAAAACATTTTAATGGTTTCATAAGTAGGGCAATCGCATCCCGGTGGGGTGGGGCGTAGGCGTGGTGGTCTTCAACGGTTTTGCGGTATATTTATATCAGCCCTGGTGGCGCATGTTTTGCTTAAAAAGTGGTATGTGGTAATGGAATTCTATGTTGGTGAATATGTTGAACTGATTTTACTCGTCTCTTAACGTTGCTGGTCTACTTACTGAGGGTGATTGGTAAAATACTTAGTGAAAACCTACTGCCGCCATCTTGTCTCAAAGCTATGCAAATTATTATATTTTATTTATCTAGACTGGGAATCACATTAATGATTCTTCTTGGTATTATACTTGATGTTAATTGAGATGAAAGGAAAAATTTAGGAAAGATGTTGAATTTCAGTTTAATTGAATTTTCTGGTATTTTAGGAATACGGCGTTATTTTAGGGGAATTAAAAAACACAGGTTGAGATTTTTTTTTTTGTCATTCCTTAACTGGCGCTTCTATTTTTAAACGCTTTATTGCAAAGATCGGTTTTTTTTTTTGTTATTGCTTTTGAAATCGATGACATGAATTTTTAAATTCATCAAAATTGCTTCCTTGTGGCTTGCTGGCATTTTTCTATTGGGTTTCCGTCACAAGTGGTCGTTCGGCCGCCAGCATCCCGTTTTTTTTATTTATTATATTCTAAGTAAGTGTTTTTTTTCTCGTAGTTTTTAGTGTAAAATTCCATAAGGATTTTATATCAGCAGTGGAAAATAATATGTAATTCACTATTTGTCTAGCTTATTTTTTATTTTGATTTAATGAGCTTTTTTTTTTTTTTTTTAAGTTATTACTTGTGTCACTATAATTATATTTTAAATAATAATTCTTAATCGTTTTTAAAAACTTAATGTACTTCTTGTCAGATGGACGTTCGGCTGTGGGATTTGTCTTACGGATATTTTTAATATCAATAAGTTTCCTTTTATGGTCATATTTTGGTTTTGCAATAAGGAACTAATTTTATCAAATTTATCCATGTGATCAACTTTAACTTTTTTTGGTGCATAGATCCTTGGTCCAAGTGTTGTGGAAAAATTCATTTTAATAATATTAAAGATAAGTTTTTGACGTGAAAACGGTATATTAATCGATGTTGAACGACGGCTGAAATGCTGCACACTAAACACAAAAAGATTATTCATTGCCACGTTCACGCCTGAGCCGCCGTGGTTTGCATATATGCGTTAAGGACAGCCGCGACGGATCAAGCGAATAGATGTGGTCCAACACGATCCACTCTAAGCATCGTTCGGTTTGTTTTAGTTTTTGTGATCTCGATAGCTTCATATATCTCGTCTAACTCCATGGCCCGTTGATCGCTAGGGGGGAGTCGAGGTAGCTAAGGTTGGTGACACGAGTGGCAGAATTACCTCTCCCACAGCACATCCAAGCTACAAAGTGGAAAGTGATATTAAACGAGTGCAAGATAAAAAAAATGGTGTGAAATTTTATGAGGGAATAATAAAAAGCATTTGTAAAAATTTTCTATTTACTACTGCCTTAATGTCATTTAAACAAACTATTGAGAAGTCTGTAATCAATTATTTCAATTCAATTCATAAATAGTATGCTTTTTTTTACTCATCAATGTTTTCTTTATGAACGATTTCACGTAAAATTTTTCAGTCCGTTAATCCCAGACATTTACAGACAACACAAATAGTTTTTTTAATTTAGGCTGTGTTAATTTGTTTCTGTGAATATTTTAATAGAGTAACTGTTATGTATTAAATTTTAAACAATGACTGGATCTGACACTTTACTACTAATTTAGAATTCAGATGGAATCATTCCCTGGTATTGATTTGCATGCGTTTCAGAAATAAGCCCTCCGGTATTATGTCATTATTAATTTACCAAACTCTGCCTACTTTTGTTGTTTTGTGGGTCACATATTTTATTTAATACTACGGTTCTGGCCATGTGACTCCTAGTCACAGTCAAAGGAATTATTTCTAAAGCTTTTTGATTTTGTTACTACACCTGTAAACTTCTACTATTAAGGTCTTGGTCAACAATTTCCCTTATCTACTTATGCTCGACGTATTTATTGCTCGAATTTTCGGTATTTCCGCTACACTTACATTTGCAAACGGTTTGTCTTGATACGCACACCACTAGCTCAGTTTTCTAGGGGTCGAAACAACTCGACAGCGTTCGCGAAACACGAGAATAACGACCAAATTTACCGACCCAAGTATATCTTCAAAAATATATTTCTTGGTCCGTATTATTTTGTTCTATACATATTTTGTGCTTGTCTTTTGTTTTTACATCTATGAATTTCCCTTGAAAATTTAGTCGGTGACATCCGTTGCGACTTTTTTAAATTAATATGTTACAGGAATTTCATTTTGTGTGTTTTTTTAGGGGAGTACAGTTAATATTCAATTTTTTAATGTCTCCAGTAGACAAAACCGATTCCCTTTTGATTCACCGTAATAATTTTTCTATTCGTCCTTTGTAGATAAACATCTCTCCATCGATTACCAATTATAATTTTATATAATCAATTAGAGAGGTTTTGTATTTTTTATCGTAGTCACACATAACTAGTGGTTGTAATGTTACTCTAATTTTTGTAAAATTTTTGTTTACATCTCCTGTCTCGATTTAAATATATTTGTTTACTATTAGCTGTATCATCTTGGTACTATCACTTATGTGATGATTTATTTCGTACACAATATTAATTTTACAATTACGTTCTAACTAAATTTTTATTTATTTATATTTATAAGTTTTTAACAACCATCAATGTATTGTTTGAAAATTGGATACTTCATCTATTTATCTTCTATATATTCTGTAGTCCTAGAAAATCATGATATTTGGCGTTTTGTATGGGCGGATCATTCATTATAGTTAATTTTTTAAAAAACTACTATTTATTAATCAAATAGTATGTTACATTGCTTTCTCATGCACTTTTGCCATCTATAGGTTAGTACTCATCCCTTTTCATATAATATAACCAATTCGGACGTGGAATAAATTAAAATCTTTGAAGTCGGTTTGTGGAGCTGCTCCCATCGGAGTTGATTTTTTTGATTTTTTTTCCCTGCATAGAAGTTTTAATATCCAAATTTCGAAATAAAATAGTGTTCTTGTTGGAGGCAAGGTCCAGGAGGGAGTAGGTGGGGATGTCTCTGAATTCACTCATTGAAGCTCTTCCATTTTGTAAATATTATTTTTTTTAAATCAACTTTTTGTTTCCTCCCATACAATTACGCCAATTTCTTATGTTAGGAAACCAATTATTCAAGCTTTTTCTACCTTACCCAATTTGATTTTTTATAATTTATTTTTCTAAGACTGTGGATTTCTTAAAACGTATTTTTTCACTAACACGCAAGGCCCATTGCTGCTCAAATTAGGTCTGTAGGTTTGCGATGGAATACGCTTCCACTTAGTCATGAACATTAAAATTTCTTCATTAACTCTCTTGGTTCTCACTCGGCCGTCAACGGGGCTCTTTTGTTCTCTTGCAGGTCATCGTAATTTCAGATACGTAAAAGTTGTTGGAACCATAATACGCTCTGTGTTTTCTTTTGCGGCATAGTTCGCAATACACCCATTGCATTAAATTCCCTTCGAGACGTATCTGCAGCACTGGCTTGCCCCAGGTGGAACTGTAATCGTAACTAACGCGAATATTTCATGTTACGTTTGTCCCATTTTGTTTAACTGAGTGACGCCATAGAAAATAAAATCGTGAGGAAAAAAACACAATGAATTATAATTTTCCAAAATCACAAACTATACTTGAGTAAATAGCTGTATATTTTTGCAATTTGGGTATTACCTTACAAAATAGAGAGAATATTTGAGATCAAAAGTTGCCAAGTAGGCAAAAACGCCAATTTCATATGTTAGGGCCTAATTTTATTATATAAACATATACTATATTTAAATGTAATGTAAAGTTTTGTTTGTCACCTCATGCATTAGTTTTACACGTTTCATCCGATTGACTATAAGTCCTGTTCCAGAGGAGTGTCATTTTATTATCACTTCCTGGGAAGTTCTGTTTCATTTTATCAATTTTTTAATTGTGTAATATTTGCGTATTTCAGACCTATATAGTGACATTTTCGGCCTGTGTTATTTGGTACGCCATGTTTGTTTTAAAGTATTGTAATTGCTTATTATATTTATTGGCTATTGATTAAAAAATTAACATGACAAGTGAATAAGTGGGGTTGGACGTCCTTGTCCCATTCTGTTTAGTTTTTTCTCTATGGATTTTATTCCTGAGGATGTCAATTCTCGCCAGACCGAGGGGAATATCCATATCCCCTTCACAAATGCTCTGCGAGGGGACCTGGAGTTACGCTGATGGATCGCAGTCTCTATATTGACGATTCGTGGTGGGACTTAAAATATACTTGCTTGTTAGGCATTAATTGGCCAATCCACGTGCATGGGTTTTAAATAAATCAATCATTGGTTAAATACCCATGTCTTGGTGTAAACAAGCTCGTGTCAAGCCTTGCCCAGATGAGACCCTGTGCTTTGTCGGGACTTTTCGGGACTTTGTCATCGAATGGAGTCGAGAGCTTCACAATACTTGGGAGCTACATGACAAGAAAAACGGCAGAGTTCTGTTTTTACAGATAAGAACTGGCCCGCCTTGAGTTGTCGGCCTCTGGAGTTTTTCTTAGCGGGCGCCGCATTCACAGTTATGGGAAGGGAAGCGTCTGGTGATCGGATATTTACTCGGTTTTAAAAACAAAAATGCCGTCCTTTTTTAACTCCTGCTACACAAACTGTTCTTCTCTTATGGCTGCGAATCGTGGCACCACTATCTAGGCCCAAGTACAGCAGTCATTTACTAAGTTTTGAGGAATAGGTGTTTTAGAAGAAGCAATTTTACGTGTGTGCAGGTGGTTTGACTTGTACGGAACACGAGGTGACGATTGAAGGCAACGGGACACAGCAAATCCCTTGGTACTCCTACTGTCATCCGGCTGAAAGGCGTTTCGGATGGCGGGCCATTTACTGGCGATTGCATACCGAGAGCCTATTAACCATGCATTGCAATAATTTTACAAGGCATCAGGTTCTCGGAGTCCCGGTCAGTCCAAATGTTGTCATTAAGTCGGCAGTTTGCCGTCTCGAGCTGCCGCGGACGTGGACTCCTTACATTGGTAAGGGTTTATGCGCGGAGCTGGCGGCTGACCGCCACTTTGGGCATCGGACGGAAGTTTGTGGAACATTACATATGCTTTCCCTCTTAGGGTGCGGATATGGATTATGAATTGAATTGAATGAATAAGTTAATTTTTTTTTCTTTTTGTTTTTAAAGTAAAAGTACGTACATTTATTATTCGTTTGGAATTTATTATATTATTAGGTTAGCCTTAAAGTAGACTGTCTTTCTTCTTCGGCTTAAAGAATTGTGTTTGAAGTTTTGGTGACATTTGCTTACTCTACTACTTGCCTTTTTCCGCACCCATCGGTGCATGCGATGTACACCAAGTCAGTGTTTTTTTTGTTCATTTTATTCTTTGAAGGCTTAGGGCATGATTCAGTCTTACGCTCAGTATTACCTGTTAAAGGTATCGCACATGAAATAATTTATATGAAAATGTCATGTAATTTAATTAATATTTCTTCTGACAATCTAACGGAAATCAACCGGCGTTCCTCTTACACGGGTAGCATTATGCGCTATAACGTGGCTGATCATATGGATCCATATGGTACTAGTACCATATCTACAGGTATAAATATGATATTTTTTTGTAAATGTGCCCACAGTTTGTCTTTTTATTTTTTTTTTATTTTTAATGATTAACCACACATCAATTACATTATTGCCTTCCCATGTTTAAAGATTATGGATTTTTTAAATCGCCGAAATGGAAGGGCGCTTCCCTTTTTTTTCATAAAATAAAAGTTGGGTAACCGTTTATATCTGGTTTTTAAGGTTTCCTTGATATCGAATTTTAGCGTTTTTATTTTGTAAATCCAAGATGGCGGAGAGAGCAACTTTTTTTCATAAAATGATGTTGGATCAGATCGTATTTTTTTGGTAATGGTAACAAGGAATAGCGTTCTGAATTCGAATTTAGAAGGTTATTTTGAAATACCAAGTATGGCGGACTGCACCTTTTTTTCTCACAAATGAAGATGGGTAATCGTTTTTTAGGGCGTATGGGCTATCCTTGATTTCAAATTAGAGTTTATTTTGAGATTCAAGATCCGCGTCACACCTTTTTCATAAAATGAATATAGGTATCGTTTAATGAAAGGGTTACGGGCGAACTGCATTTGATTTCGGAATAATATAAGAGTTTTATATTTTGAAATGTCACATTGATCGGACGCGCAGCCTTTTTTCATCAAATTAGTCAATTTCTATTCATGCGTCGGTAACCTGCCACACACATTTTTTACAATAAGATATTGGGTATATAAAAATAAATTTCTCATTTTGGTCCGAGAATTAACCCTTGGCGACTCCGGTTTCTAGAGTGCTTCTCCGTTCACTCCATGGTTTTGATTCATATTATCCTTTTCATTTTCTATAGTGTTATATAGTCTAGAAGAAGTATTAGTTATATTTCCTCTATTCCGTTTTTGTTCCACTGAGAGCTCGTTACCTTTTTAAAATGATTACTCATCAACAATTTTATGGAAAATAAGGTACTTCCAGGCATCTTGGATCTGAAAATAAACGCTTGAAATTCGAAAATCCGAGCCCCTGAGAAACCATCTTTAAACGATACCCAATATCTTATTCTTATGAAAAAAAGTTACGTCCGTGCCTGCCATCTTGGATTAAATAATAAACGCTCAAAGCTTAATCTTGTCAATCAGAAGCCCCCAAAAACCTTTTAAAAACGTTACCCCACAACATTTTATGAAAAAAAGTTATCATCCTCCAGTTATTTGGATCCACAAAAAAATGAAACGCTTTATTCGAAATCAGAGCCCATAGAATAAACCATTAAAACGTTTAACCCACATCAATTTTATGTATAAAAATAAAATGCGTCCGCCATCTTTAATCACTGATAAATAAACAGACTGTATTCTAAAATCAGCGGCTACCCCCGGTAAAACCTTTACACCGATATCGTCGAAATTTTTGCTCACAACCACAATTCTTTTTTTATGTTAATCATCGGCGTAGCGCATCTTGGGATTATAAAAATAAATCACTAGATTCTAATCAGGGCCCTCAAAAACCCTTTATACGATACCACCACTATATCTTTTTTGAAAAAAAGTGGCTGTCCGCCATGTTCCCGTAGAGTTCATAGATTATTAAATAAACCGCCAGAATTCTGTAATCAGGGCTTTCTAAAAACCCTTTAAAACGTATATTCTCAGCCATCATTTTTCGTATAAATGTTGGATTCCGACCATCTAGGTTATCTTACAAATATAACGTCTTATAATCCGTGAATCAGCGCCCATAAGAAACCCTTAAAAAACGATACCCCACATCATTTTATGAAAAAAAGTTACATCAGATGCGCCATATGTCTGGATCCAAAAAATAAACGCAATATTACGAATTCAGAAAAGCCCATAAAAACCACTTTTCTTTAAACGATACGCTGAAATCATTTTGTATGAAATTATAAATATATGCCGTTCCGCAAATCTGCGGGTAATTAAATAATTAATAACGCTTGATTCGAACGTCAGGGGGACCCTTAAAAACACCTTAAAGAAAACGTAGTACCCAACATTATTTATGCAAAAAAAGGTGCCTCCGCCAGCCCATTTTCGGAATTTTAAAATATCCATATGCTCTACATGGGAAGAAATATATGTATTATGGTGATGATAATGTTTTAAATTAAAAAAATAATGAAATTGTAATCGGCAGGTTCTACATAATTAGTATTATATCTTATTTCGGGTAATAGGTGCGATTTGTCCATATGCTCCCCATGTAACCGCGATCGTAACATACGTCCCTAGTTAGAAATTTGGCTACCGTAGCATGAGGTCGCGGCGATCGATTCCCGGTCCAATAGTGATTAAATTTATTTACTTGTTATTCTTCATATTAATATTTTCATGTGCGATACCTTCGGACTGGCCACCACCGATTGCCTCTGTAACAAGACCGATGATCTTCCTACTTTCATGTAATAAACTTTGATCAATATTACTCTTGTACTTGGGCCTGGTATCTCGATGCAACCTTTGGGGTGCGGACTAAGGGGCTCGCCGCGAAAGTTGTTTCTTATTTTTTAGCATATAATGATTCTTGTAGCTTCGAACGAAGGTAAAAATTAAACTGACACGAACTAGACATATTTAGAATAAACATAAAATATCTGGTTTTTCTATTATTCACTATATCTAAATAACAATATAACATGAAATTACTTGATTTTTTAAACAATGGTACTTTTTTTGGTTGTAAAACACCTGGAGTGTTTAGTCTATCGGTACATATACGACTTGTGTGAATTGACTGGTAATTTTTAGGATCACGAACTGGGAATTTACCACGTGTACCCTCAAACGCATGATACGATTACCCGTCCGACTAAGCCCGAATAGGAGGAATGTACCTTTTGACTTGTTGAACTCGGATTACTGATTTCAAACAAATCTTTCAAATAGGAAATTTGGTATGAGATAAAATCTTCAAATATAATAAATTTTAGCGTCTCTGTCGTTGAAACAACGTATATTGCCGGAAATAAACCTAAATGGCTTTTTTTGCCACTTAATTTGTAGATTACAAGGATAAATTATTATATTTTATAATAAACTGGTAATCTTTTAGAAGAATAATGATGCGGTCTCCTAATTAAGAAATGAAACGCCAGCTCAAACGCCACTCTCGCTTATTCACGAGAGTTTTTCAGAATTATTATTCGTGCAGATTTTTTTTTGTGACGTAATATAAGTATTTAAGAGAAAGATTTTTAATCACAGGAAACATCATTATGTTGAGTAGTTAAAAAACTATTTTTTTATCTTAGAAATATAAGTAATTACACATTAAAAAACCCAAAACGCCTAACCCTGTTTCGGATCGTTTCGAATCGTTTCCTCCCCTTAAGTCTAAACAATGGTAAAATTTTAACCACACTGGCACTGCAGAGGGACTGAGAGGTCTGGGTAGGTACTATCTTATGTTAAGTACCTCTCTGATTATTAACATCTTGTAGTTGTATAGAACACGCAGACATTTTTCATCATATACCCTAACCATCTGTCCGGCAGTTTGCGTCATAACTACGGGACGCAGAGCTGACTTTAGGATTTACGGGGAACTGGCAGCTGATTCCTTGGCTGGAGGCAGTTTGTGGAATACTGGAATAATTTTTTTTTTTTTTTCATTTATTATTTATTTAGTACTTTATAATTTTACATAGACTACTATTATTACATTACATCTTAATTTATTTTTTTTCCTTACTATTCTTATCTACACTAATATTTTTTCACACATAATTTTTTTACACTTAGCCCTAAATAACTTTAATTTTGTTCATTTTTTATTTCATCTGGCATCTCCTCATACATTTCAATGCCTTATACATGAGACAATTCTGTGACATGGTTTTTCTTTTCATTTTTTCTAATCTTTATATTTTTTGAACCTCTTGTTGCATATTTTATGAAAAAAGTGATTGTTTTTTTAATTTGTTTTGCAAATATCTTTTTAATGTTTGTTCTTTTAATGCACTTCAATATGATTCGCATTGCTTTGTTTTGCAGAATTTGTTATTTTTTTAGCTCCACACACATGGTGAGCGTATATGAAACGATGATGATATATCGAGTATAACTGAATGAATAATTGTTATATTATAAACATAGCGACCCCTGTAGCGTAATGGCCAACACGCCGAACTCACGGTTCGGAGGATCTCGGTTCGATTCACAGGAAACAAAAGTGATTTTTTCGAGCCTGGACGTTTGTGGTATTGCTCCCCTTTGTTATTGAGTCTCCTGACGTTTTGATGCGATTGAAATTTAAAAAAGTTTAATAAAATAATAAAGTACTATTAGCAGTAAATTTTAACTACCCCCTTTGAAGCCAAGCTAAACACTTAATCGGGTTGCAAGGCGCGCAGCGGTGTAATGAATCCGCCATTTTGTATTGTTTTGTTGGTGTTTCCCGCCCAAAGTTGTGACATCTTAATCTACACGATTGTTGTGACAACGTTGAACTGAGCAAACTGTGTGACTGTCACAATGGCTGCACCGAATCTGGAGATATAAGATGCTCGCTGTCGGCCAGAAAGGCCCCCCCCCTCTCCAATGCTATCGGGAAGGAAGGCAGGCAATGCTGTGCTATAATACTGGTTCGAAGTATTTGTACTATTCTCCTAGGATTCAAATATTTCATATAATAATACGTAGAACGCATCCATCGTTAGGTTTCCAAAAAGGCAATAGTATCCAGGTAAATTCTAAATTTATTAGTATTTATTATTTCATATCTGAATTTACATATTATGTTTCTGTGTGTTGTAGGGAAAAATTGACGAAGATTTATACTATTTAACCGTGTCCACAAACTTTTTCATTTACCGGAAGAGTTTCGTCAATACGAATTTTCACACGAAGTCCTTTTTCAAAACACCATAATCACTTTATACCATTATTCCTCGATGGACCTACGTTTCGTATAATATTATCACGGAATTTCCATAAAAAGTATTTCGAACGTCGATTATTTTCAATGACAATTTGCATAAAATACAAAACCTACCTGAGTATCCATTTATTTTTATTTTAGCTTTTGATAAAATACTTAAACTTGTGTAGCATTAAATACTTTCAATACATATTAAATGGGTTTTTTTTTTTTTTTCAAAACCCTGTATTTTTTTAATAAATATAAAAACTGTACCAGAAAACAGGAAACAAGTTGGGGTGGAGTGGGATTTGAATCTACGGATTCTAATACGAAGTCCGCGAATCTACCACTGGACCCGGTTCAAATGCCGAGGATTCCATGTTTAACTTTTATTAACCAAATCTAGGTTTTTTATTGTATTTAAAAGGAGAGTTTAATGTGTCAACGTTTAAGTTTTTTTTTATCTCAATGTGGACCGATCCATTACAAATGATGTAATTCCCCGTCTGGGTGTGGACAAGATCCAAAGAACAGATAGTCCAGCTTCCCAAAGGACTAAGCCGGCCCGAGTAACGTTAGCTGGACGATTGTTAGTCAATTGACGTAACTAAGTCAATCTACTAGCGATAGATAAATTCCTAATATATCCTGCAAATCTAAAAGGCTATCTGGGGTAACTTTACTACGGATATAAAATGTCTATAAACAAGATAAATAAATAATATATTTATTGTCATACCTCATCATGGGTTTTTCCAGTGACGTATTCATAAAGAAAATCTGTGTCATAACTATGTTAATTAATAATTCATATGAAATAAAACCAACATTTTTTGAAACTACGTGTTTTAAAATTATCATAAAAATAAATAGTTGAGCGCTACAAACTTGAACTGACTAATAAACAAATTTATTTCCCATGGAAAATTACATATATATGAATGTGGAATGTATTGAAAAATTCTACAAATTTAACGCTTCAAATATTATGATGTAGGTATACCATAAAGCTAAACCTGTAATACCTGTATATTAGGGTGTCCCTTATTTTTCCACATTGAGTATTATTTAAAAAAAAAAAAAAAAAAACTTTGAGGCCCTTGTTTGGCACAAGTTTAAATCATTGTACACATATGAAATTTCGTATCTTAATAGGCCATATAGTAATTGAAAAAAAAAGATAGAGGGTATGCGTTTTCAAAATCAAAAAAAAATTTTTTGGTCCCATACCATATTTTATTTTCACCCTACTAGGGTGTCCCTTATTTTTTCAACTTGATTATTATCAATGCATAGGGCCCACTTTCTTTTGTTTTGCTATATTAGCACTTGTTCAGAAAAATTTCAGTTCATTTTCGAGTACAGTAACCCGTGCCGACTTGCATTCGGAACATGTTCAAATACAACATTGAAGGGAATTTCTCTTAATTTGAAAAACTTAAGTGGCTCGTCGGCACGAGTTCTTAAAATCATTGTACACGATGAAATTTCGTATATGGAATAGGCCATCAGTATGTATTGCAAAATTAAGATAGAGGGTATGCGTATTTTCAAAATCGAAAAAAATATTTTATTGGTCATCATATAAAGGGACTACTGTATATAATATATTATTTTTTGATTGACAGGAAATTGGAAGGAAAAATTAAATAAATTATTTATGGGATTCGTTAAAACCACAGTTTGGTACCGGTCTAAAGGGCTTTGCAATACGCTTGGGCGCCACTACGCCCAAAATCGGTGGAGGGGGTGAATCTCTGAAAAGTACATCTGACAAATATTCATGCTAAATAGAAAAAAATAATATTTTCCAATTTTTTTTTACACGCAGTCCCACATTCATTTTTTTTAAATAAAAATGACCTTTTTATTTCTGCGATAGAAAAAGTTACATACTTATAATTTTGTCGGTGATTAAAGGATGTATAAAGGGATAAGATAGAAGCTCAGTCCATTCAAACGGGATTAAAAATAATCCTACTTAACAAATATTTTATTTCAGTACCTTTTGTGGATTTAATAGTCAAATAGCCTTGAGCAGTTAAATCACATCTTGTGAAGTGTAAACTGCAATTCAATATTTTACAGAAAGCTCTTGGCAGAAAGCTCTTCGCAGAAAGCGACGAAGCGCAATTCAGAAGTGGTAGGTACATTAAAAAGCTCAATCCGAAACCAATAAATGACACAACATGAAACTCCCTCTTGGAATAATATGTACAGTACATGTATCCAGCTATATTTTTCTTCAAAGAGAATTTCATATATTGAGTAACCTTACTTTACAAATGTATTTTTAAATTTATCTTCATTTTTATAAAACTTAAAACCGACAGGAAAGAATCATTCTTTTTTTAAAGTTGGAGGAAAAAATTATTAAACCCAGGTCCACCTGCTGAAAGTCGATTTCATCTTCAGTTTTTATAACTAACTTTATTATTATATCTTGATTCATCACAGACAACTCCATAGAGTATATACGAGAACTGTTTGGGAAATTATTATGAAGTCTCTCATGATATCTAGGGAACGTTCTACATGGGCTTACGTCCCTGTAAATTGGCTGGGTTAAATCGAGTCCATCTTTATTTGAACGTTGGACATCTTGCTTGTTAAAAACATTCCACCATTTTGCATTGTGAATTTGTTAATATCCATATCTCGCCAAAATTATCAGAACATTGGTTTATCTTACCTTAGCTCAGTCTATAGCGAGTACTTTGGACACACTCACAATATTTTTATGGTTGGGGTTAAGAAATTTATTTAGACGCTTGAATTTTTTAACATGTGAAAGAACGGGAAAATTAACAGATCTCATTTATTTAACTTGTAGCAGAGAGCCCCTTAGCTCACCCCCCAACCTGTACAAAATCAATAGAATGCATCCTATGTTTTAATTTTTTTTTGTGGACAGGCTAATAAAGCCAGTTTTTAATACACTTCATTCTAATAATATGACCTATCAGTAAAATTCTAATAAGTAACGTCCCAATTAAAAGACTCGATATATTCTCTTTAATTACTATACTTAAAAATATTATTAACACATACTCCCAAGGTAACCTGGATTGAACACATTTTTACTAAAAACGACACCCGTAATAGGATATTAGATCCCATTGGTTACTGACGAGATAGAAAGACAAGTAAAATAGACAATAATTCATGACTTTTGACTAACAAAAATTTTTCGAAGCCTAATACCATTCATTTGACTACCTTTGACAAAAACCAATTTTTTCACATGTTTGATACATCCTACATAACTAAGTTCTTTCTGTAGTTGAAGTTATTATTTATGCCGATGCAGTGCCCTATGCACCATCTTGTAGCAGTAGGTATTCTTTTTCTTAATCAGTGACAGATAATTTTTTTTTTTTTTACGATCGCATTGGCCCATGAGGGCAGTTTGTTGGATAGCTCTTCCATATGCACCAACATAGGGAAGCAGAGATTGTGTATAAGATATATACACATTACAGTAAGTAAGTTGTGCTGAAGTGTTCTTTGGTAAATGGTACAAATGTTACGATTTAAATCAGAAGGTTATTGGACAATTACTGTTAGCAACCCCAAGTTATTCATTGGTTAATGTAAGATTTTTCCTGATAACAAACTTACATAAACACAGGAAGCGGATGGGAACATGCTGCAGAAATACAGAGATTTAGTTGCTTATTCCTAGCGTAGTCCTATGTTACATAATTGTGAGAGTTCAGCAAGGCGATTTTCCGCTCCAAGCTAAGTATCATAGGTATTAGAGTCCTAATAACACCTATTATGACGTATCTACACATCAGTAGTACTGAGCAATAGCGATAAGTGAACCCACAGTATTGAAGTTTATTGCACTGTAATACCTTACTTTTATTATCATTTATAACCCGACAATTTTGTTAACTAAGACTTATGTTTGTTTAACGTTAACAGACCAATAATGTCCAACACTTTTTTAACCTAGACTGTGACATGGTTACACCTGCATTGTATCATTCTTGAAATCTCTAACACCAAAGGGTTTACAGTTTAAAATGTATTGTTAATTCCCCATTTTTTAAGAAAAAATATAATATTGTTATAAAGTTTTGATTACATTTCATTGTTAACTAAAATATACATAATGGTGGAATCTATTATCTCCACACTAAGAAGCGGATATGGTATCACAAGGATTTATGCTTGATGATAACATATGGAATAGTACTATGATGAAAACATAAATATTAAAGATGACAGTTATACAAGGTTAATAGTATTATAATTACTTTTGTGTACTTACTGTCTGATGTAAATTACTGATCGGCCTTCACGAAATATAAATTGATAGAAGATATCTGCACTTCGTGGCACCTTGCACTGTGACTATGCAAAAATCAGCGGTCCTTCAGCTAGCACCTTTCTCATCATGTTATCGTTAACAGATTCAGGTGCTGTATCTATCTAAGGGAAAGTCTAAGTAGTCCCCCACTCGTAGTTCTGTATTATACGTAGATATAATGGCTGGTGGTTCGCAGTATTTATTTGTGTATAAATAAATACATTTTCAGATTACCTCAGTTACTATTTTTTATAGAAAATTATAAAAATCCAATTTCACCAATAATTAAGTTATATATTTTTAATTGCTTATTTTATATACTCTATTCTCATGATAAAATTATATATTAAACACTTTTTTTCATCCGCAGTTTGTGATAACAAATAATAATCAATATGAGAAATATTTTCGTCGTTTTTGTTCTTATAGATCGTTGTTAAATAAGACAAAAACCTGCGCATATATCGATAGTTATTTTGGTACTAACAGTTCCTATAGTTTGTGAAAAACGAAAATAACCGCTTAACCTTTTACAATCCAAAGGATTGCCAGGACTTGAATAACAAAATGATTAAAACAATAGACACTGTAATTTATGTCTATCCAGCAAAAAATGGCAACATCCAATTAAAGGAATTATATTTTTGTCAGAATCGATTTTTTATGCCCCTGGCAATTAAAACCCGTGTGATTTTGTTCGTAAAATTATACTGGCTCCAAATACATTAGAAAATGTTATCTTATCATTGTTATAATTAGTGTTATGTTACCAATTGGAGATTTCAAAAATAATAGTGAATCGTGTCTTGGTTTGTCAAGATTTTAAAAAAAATAATGTAAAGTATTCACACTCGTGTAAGGAAGGGAGTCGCGATAAACACAGATATGATTGGGGATCGCCGCACACCACTTTTCAAATTAAATCAGATATATACTGAGGTGGATTAGTCTTGAGACTTCAAAAACTTGTGTCCTTGGGAAATAAGGAAACCAATTTAAATTATTGAAGATTCCATACACTCTGTTTGAAATGTATTTTACATATCGAATAATTTTTTAATTTTTTTCTTTAAAATAACTAAAACAATTCAATCGTGTTTTTGCTTTTCCAGTTGTTTGTTCAAATTTAACTGGTTCAACTGGTGACTTGTCAAAAGAATTAATTAACCTTTACCTCTAATATAAATCAGTAGTTTATCTTGAAAGTTTATTTGCTGTTACACTGTTTCCGGTCACCTTTTCTTAGAACAATTTAGAATAAGTTGATACGATTATCTTTATCTACTTACACGAGAATTATTTCGGAGGTTTAATACAGGATTTTTTCTAATATAAATATAAACACTACCGGGCAGATTTCTAATCATCAAACGTATAACACTACCACATACAATGATGGATCCCTCAGCGACACACGCTGTCAGATCGAATATTAAAAACTTATATTAGTTAAAGTTAAAAGTAATACTAAAACTACTCAAAAAGGATTCTATTCTTCTCAGGATGATGACGTCTATGAGATTAATAAATGGTTGGAGGTCTCTGATTCGGAGATGGTCTTTTCTACTTAGCGTGGTCTCTCCAGTAGTGTATTAATTTTTCATTGTAAGATACTGCCGGATTAACTTTATTAAATCTTCATAATAGTTTACACCAGCTTTGAACAGTATTTTATGTTTTATTTGTTTTATTATTATGTTGTTATTATTTGTTTTTTATGTATTAGTGTATAGTCATTTTTTTAGGAAGCTCAAGTTTGTAGAGTTAAATGCGAGTTATAGTACGCAGTCCTACCTTTTTGATTTATAAATATTTAATTCCTACGGATCGATGAATCATACCATCACGTGGTTTCTGCTAATCTGTAGTATGTACATTATATTTATGTAGGTGTTATGGATCAATATGAAGGAAATTAGTCATGTGTTGGGTGTTTATTTGTTTTGTGGACATACGCACAATCTTACATATATCTGTCTTTTACCACAGTCCGCTGACTATTTTTCAATTATTTAATCCTTTCCTATGTCCCCTCGGGGGAGCTGCTGACCAAAAACCGCCTGGAAACCGTGCCTTAAAAATCTAAACAAAAATATCTAGCAAGAAACAATAAGCCATCTATAAAATCTTATCTTATAATAAAATGACTAATACAGAGGGTTGGTTTCTCTGTAATAAAATAATTACAAATAAAGGAGAAACGTTTTTCATATTTCAACAATTTTAATGGAAATATTAAAAATCTACATTGTTAAAAAACAAGCGAGTCTAATCTATGTATGCCTACTAAATTAATTTCAAGACCTAGCAATAAAACTCGCTTCATTCACAAAAACTGGTGATTTCCAGGTTATTTAATACGATTACCTATGAATAAGGCATCACGTCGGGACAGACTTGAGGCATAGAACGCATTATCACACTCGGTCCTGACATACTTCCTTTGCTTCGTCTAATTCCTACATCTTCTCGTGAAATCAGACGATACTATTCCGAATGTTCTACATCCTCCCACTTTACACAGTACTTGTCGTACTTTGTCTGCACGACAGTATTTCTCGGCCTTCCTCGGCTTCCTATCATCCTGGAAAACATGAATCTTTATTCTTCTTTTTTCAGTGCTATTCATACACTGATACGTACACATGAACAAACTAATCGTAAAAGCCCTTTCTTTATTTTGTCGGTTATGTTTATGATAGACTTGCACTTTGCTTAAATTTCGAATTTTTTCACCTAGCATACATTTGTCTTTACCACAACTTTCGAGGAGAGATCCGCATTTTCTACTTGCATTTTAGTACTACTTTTAATCATTATTTTTTCAACTAAACAATGACTGAACTAAACTATTACTATACCAGAAATCCGTTGTGTTACTGCCTTATTAAATTTGGCTATTTTCGTTAAAGTTCTTATTTGCACACTATCGATTTTAGGGCACATCATTATGTCTGATGTACGGCCACTAAGCCATTCTCTCAATCGTCACCCTTATCATTATTTCCGTCTCTTGCTATAAAACAAAAATTATTTATTATATTAAACCCGAGATTTTATAGAACCCATTCAAATATAGAAATTTCAATAAAATCGTACATTAATTTCTTCGCGTAGACACAAATCATGAGACCACTTTTTCTATACGTAATTCTCCAAATTTCAGTTTTAAGAATTTTTCCATCGTACTGAACTGTCATTGGATCGCCCAAGTTGAGTGTATCATTAAATCTCCAAGTGACAATACCATTACAAAAATGATGGCAATATCGATGCAATAACAAAATTAATTTTGTTAATCTGGTAATTTGAATCTCAACAGAGACGAGAAATTTGGCATTCCCCCCCCCCCCCCCCCCCCCCCCCCCCCCCCAAATATGGGATATCTAGCGTTTACAAGGCTTATGACCTGTCATGTCGGCTGGGTTTAAGTTGGCCACTTGATGTATTAACAACCAGTCCACATTTCACCCATTGTATAATGACATTCCATATCGCCAATACACCAGCAAAATGGCTGCGCGTCTTTCACTTCTGTGAAAACTTCACCTTCTGTCATCCATTGAAAAAATTGATTTGCATTTTCGATAAAAACCTTTTAATTGCAAGTGAAGATTCTCTTAAAGGAATTTTTCCCTCATCCTGACTAGGAAAAGCGACTGAAGCTGAATCTTACAATCTTGTATGCTTATAACTTTTACCAGCTAAATTTTTGCACAAATAAACATTTGTGTTATGTCCAATTACTTGTAGACTAAAAAATGGTTATTCAACCAAATAAATATACACAAATTTTTATTTCTTCATGCCGTTTTAACTGAGTTCCCCCTATGAGGTTGGTGAACTCGTGTTAAAACCACTTGAGCTTTGTCATAGGGGATATAAGACATTATGTTGTGGAGGGTTTACTCGGACATTGGTGTTTGTATTCATACAATTTCTATGGAGGCTTTTATTTTTCGCAATGGGACTTCAGACTTGTTTGCTCGATTACTCCAGCCAGAGGATACATTATTCTCGATATTGGACCAAACCTTTAAATCCAAGTTATAAATGGCCTAAAAAGGTTATCATTTAATATTTTGTTCATGAGTTTAATGGCGATTTTATTATGGTAGATAGCTTTATCATTTTTGTTCTAAACTATTTACCTAATTAGTTTCACTACATATTGTACATTTTTAATTACATCTTCACAAAGGTTATATTAAAATATCAAGTTTTCATAAAATTCAGAATTAATAAAAAAGCATTTTTTTATGAATAAGTCCACTAGTAGCTTTATAATCGTGTGATTTTATTCCCGCAGTGAGCCAATTTCCTCTAAATTTTTAATTATATACATGCTTCAAGAGGACGAGAGGTCAAGTAATTTAAAAATTCAAATAAAATCTTAAGTTTTTGCCTTATTGATGTGATAGGAGGACTTGTTAAATCATACCATTCAATTATGATTTCTTTTTCTTGCTGGATTAATGTATTCTATTTTTAATTTAAGGGCCACTTGGCTCTTTGTAATATAGTAGTGATAAACACGCATTTATTCTCATTATACCATTGAAGTCGGTCTCCAAGTCACTATAAATCCATTTATTTTGTTAAAACACAATAAACAGTAAGATATATAAAGTGCGATCACATTTTTCTTTCCAATCAACTATTTAATGGTGTAGAACACCTGTAGACATCAATCAACGAGATTACGCCATTAACATATAATATTGTACCTCATAAATTCAGATTTTTATATCGCGATAATTCCTCTTATAACA
This sequence comes from Micrasema minimum, assembly GCA_022494985.1. Taxonomy (NCBI): domain Eukaryota; kingdom Metazoa; phylum Arthropoda; class Insecta; order Trichoptera; family Brachycentridae; genus Micrasema; species Micrasema minimum. The sequence goes on from JAGVSP010000677.1 coordinate 226,911, forward strand.
CTTTTTAAAATACCTTATGTATATCTGTATCGTAACTTTTCGGAGCTTCAAATGCTTACCTTTCTTGATCTTTGTTCCACGTTATAAACGGGGGGGGGGGGAAAAAAAAAAAAAAAAAAAAAAAAAAGTTATTTACAAAATAATTTTAGATTGTTTAAAGTGTATCAATGTCCGTGTTATTCTCAGCTTAATTCCGCTTAAATTGTACTGGGAACTATACTAATAATCTATTACGAAATTCTAATAAAAAATAACGATCTAGGCATACAAAAGCATTCGGAAAAGAGTACTTCGCGTAATGTGCATCGGCAATAATCATACTATGTGTGTCATCTTGCGTGAATACTTCCTAATAATGCAGTTCAATATAATATTATGTTAAATTATCTCATCATTATCATCTTCATCTCAAAATTCTAACTAACAGAGTTCAATTTACGTTTATACCCATACAACGTTTCACATTTTCAACCACTTTAAAATTTTGTTAAAGGGGGGCTTAGAATCCATTCGGTCCATGCGCATTTAGTTAGATGCAAGACAAGAAAACTATATCATCACCAAAGTTATATCCGTTTTACACGTACAACCGTTATTATAAATTGATGTATTTAAATTAACTTAAGAAATTTTTTTTTATATCGTGTATTAAAATTGAACTGTAGGAGGCTAGGAAAAATTTCGACAACGTCACATGCACTTGATAGCTTGCAAGACGCTGTTGTCGATAATTTTTATGTACCGCATCTCCTGATGGCGATTTATCTGCAAAAATACCGCTCTATAAATAAATCATACCATGTAAATAAATAAATAAATAGATTATATTATGTGCTCGATCGAGAGAAGTTGTAAAATTAATATCTGGATTAACTTCATCGAAGATCGATTCGAAACTAATTTCCACAAAACTTGAGAGCAGCTTCAGTTGGGCTATTGAAGGTCAGATTGATCTATAGTTCATTTTGTTGCGCCTAATTTTGCAAAGGAACAACAGCTGTTCGTCGTAATTGTCACGTCGCTTCATTGCCTATTCAATTAATTTATTTGTTCCACTCATCGACAACGTTAGCTGGGGGGGACGTTTGGGTTGTTTAAAGTGGGGGATTAAAAAAAACTTTTAAATTTTAGTCAATCCTTAATTAAGCGATGAAATAATATATCTGAAAATCTAAAAGGGCTATTGGGGTAATTTTAAATGGGATAAAAATTGTTTTAGCAAGATTTTAAAAAAATTTTTTAATATTTTTTTGTCATACCTCATGGGGGTTTTTCCCCCAGTGAGTTTTTCTAAAAAAAACCTGTGCATAACTTTTTAAAAATTTAATAATTGAAAACATATTTTTGATCGTTGTGTTTTATATCGTTGGATTGTATATAAATTTACTAAATAAAGAGCGCTTCAAACTTTGAACAAAATTCAATTTATATCCATGGAAGAACCCTATTGAGTTGAATGTGGAAGGGATTGATAAATTGAGACCTCCACGCATGATTAATTGGAAGGAAAAAATAAAATAAATTATTTATGGGATCGTTTAAACCAGTTTGTACCGGTCTAAAGGCTTGCAATACGCTTGGGCGCCACTACGCCAAAATCGGTGGAGGGGGTGAATCTCTGAAAAGTACATCTGACAAATATTCATGCGATAGAAAAATAAATTTTCCAATTTGTTTTTACACGCAGTCCCACATTCATTTTTAAAAAATGACCTTTTTATTTCTGCGATAGAAAAAGTTACATACTTATAATTTTGTCGGTGATTAAAGGATGTATAGGGATAAGAATAGAAGCTCAGTCCATTCAAACGGGATTAAAAATAATCTACTTAACAAATATTTTATTTCAGTACCTTTTGTGGATTTAATAGTCAAATAGCCATGAGCAGTTAAATCACATCTTGTGAAGTGTAAACTGCAATTCAATATTTACAGAAAGCTCTTGGCAGAAAGCTCTTCGCAGAAAGCGACGAAGCGCAATTCAGAAGTGGTAGGTACCATTAAAAAGCTCAATCCGAACCAATAAATTGACACAACATGAAACTCCCTCTTGGGAATAATATGTACAGTACATGTATCCAGCTATATTTTTCTTCAAAGAGACATTCATATATGAGTACCTTACTTTACAAATGTATTTTTAAATTTATCTTCATTTTTATAAAACTTAAAACCGACAGAAAGAATCATTCCTTTTTTAAAGTTGGAGAAAAAATTATATTACCTGGTACCTGCTGAAAGTTATTTCATTTCAGTTTAACTAACTTTATTATTAAAAGAAATACTGACATCTCAATAGAGACGAGAAGTTTGGATGAAAATATGGATATCTAGGCGTTTACAGGGCTTACGTCCTGTAATTGGCTGGGTTAAGTGGCCACTTTGATGTATAAAAACATTCCCCATTTTGCCTAGTATTTGATATCCATATCTGCCAATTATCAGAACTTGTTTATATACAGCTGTCTACGAGTATTTGGACACACTCAAAATTTTGTTGGGTAAGAATATTTAGAGTTGAATTTTTAACATTGAACGGGAAAATAAGAAACATTTATTTAACTTTTGCAGAGAGCGTCAAAATCAAGAAAGTATGCACCTATGGATATTTTTTTTTTGTGGACAGGCAACAGAAATACACTCATTCTAAATAAATACCATAGTAATATCTAATAATAACGTCCAATTATAGACTCGATATATCTCTTAATTACTATCTAAAAATATAAAAAATACCTACATGTACCTGATTGAACACATTTTTACAAAAACGACACCCGTAAAATGACTGGTTCTGCAGAAGAAGACAGTAAAATAGACATATAATGTCATTGACAAACAACAAATTTTTCGAAGCATAATACCATTCATTTGATACCTTTGAAAAACCAATTTTTTCAATGTTTGATACACTCAAACTAGTTTTTAGTAGTTGAAGTATTTTTATGCCGATGCAGTGCCCTATGCACCATTGTAGCAGTAGGTATTCTTTTTATTTATCAGTGACATAATTTTTTTTTCGATCGCTTGGCCATGAGGCAGTTTGTGGAATCCATATGCTCCACATAGGAAGCAGAGATGGTATAAATTATACACATACAGTAAGTAAGATGTGATGTGATATTGGTAATTGGTACAATGTACGATTAAATATGAGGTTTTTGGAAATGTTAGCACCCCAAGATTTCATTGTTAATGTTTGATAACTTACTACATAAACACAGGAAGCGGTGGAACATGCAGAAATACATAGTTTAGTTGCTTATTCCTAGCGTAGTTCCTGTTACTAATTTGGAGAGTAAGCAAGGCGAATTCCGCTCCAAGCTAAGTACATAGGTATTAGGTCCTAAACACCTATTATGACGTATCACTTCATCTGTAGTACTAGCTAGTGCGAAAGTAGACACAGTATTAAGTTTATTGCACTGTAATCCCTTAATTTATTTCATATAACCCGACATTTTAACTATGTCTTAATTTGTTTACTTAACAGACCAATAATGCCAACACTTTTTACCTTGACTGACATGGTACATTGCATTGTATCATTATTGAAATCCTAACACCCAAGACACAGTTTAAAATGTTTTTAAATTCATTTTTAAGAAATAATATAAATGAATATAAGTTTTGATTACATTCAGTTAACTAAAATAACATTGTGGAATTTCTTTATGCTCCACTATTTTTCCAACTCCATGCTTCGCTTCCATACATAAGGGTTGGTACCAGAAAGCGCCAATTTAGCCTCTTTTGATATGCATTATGATGATGATTTAAGGCACCATAAGAATAACCCTACCTTTCAATGTCCTTGTACTATGAAATCAAAATATAAAATGACAGCCATTTAAAAGGTATATTTTCATTTCTTTCAAAAAAATTACTTTTGTTCATTGTACTTACTGTGTAAAATTACTGATCGGCCTTCATGAAATAAAATTGATTTTCAAGATATACTGCACTGTTAAACAACTTGGTGTACCATCCCTGTTTGCTTTTGGGTGTCAACCACGACGTGAATGACCCATTTTTTACCCTTACACACATCACTGTGTGAATAAGGGAAAGTAGTAGTTGTAGTAGTTTTATACGTAGAATATGCTGGTTTCAAAATTTATTTGTAAAAATACTTTTTTCAGTCCCTAAGTGGTACTATTTTAGTTTAAATTTTTTTAATTCATTTTTAAAAATTATAAAAATCCAATTTCACAATAAAAAAAGTTATATATTTATGTATTTATTTTTATCTAAATCAAAATTTCAGTGAAAAAGGTTATAAAATAAAATTATTATTGTGTTTAAACTGATCGTCTTGCTTTCATAAAATAAAATTGATCAAGGTATACTGCACTTCGTGTACCATTGCAGTGCCCTATGCAACATCAAATAAAAGTAGTTTTATAAGAGAAAATGCTGGTTTCAGTCGTTTTTGAAAATCATAAAAATCATTTTTGTTTACAAATAAAATTCAAAGAGAAAAATTTCAAAAACCTGCGCATATTTGTATTTTGGTAAACAGTTCTATTGTTTTGGAAATACGAAATACCGCTTATCCTTTACAATCCAAAGGATTACAGGACTTGAATAACAAAATGATTAACAATAACACTGTATTATGTCTTCCAGCAAAAATGGTCCAAATGAAAGGAATTATAATTTTTGTCAGAAGCATTTTTTATGGCCACAATTTCCCGTGGAAATTTTCGTAATAATGGCTCAATAATTAGAAATAATATCTACATGTTATAATTAGTGTATGTACCAATTGGAGATTTAAAAAATAATATGAATGTGTTTGGTTTTGTCAAGATTTAAAAAAAATAATGTAAGTATTCACACTGTGAAGGAAGGGAGTCGCGCTCCACCAAATATGATTGGGGATCGCGACACCTTTCAATTCCACCGACTAACTGAGGTGGTTAGACATGAGACTTCAAAAACTTATGTCTTGGGAAATAAGGTAACCAAATTTAAATAATTGCAAACTTCAAACCTGATTGAAATGTAATTTCATACAATAATTTTATAATTTTAAAATAACTAAAACATTCAATCGTGACTTTTTGCTTTCCAGATGAATGTTCAAAATAAAGTTCCAACTGGTGACTTGACAAGACTTAAATAACCTTTAATCAAAATAAATAGTAGTTTACTTGAAAGTTTATTGTTTAACTTTTCGGTCACTTTTAGAAAATTTATCTAAGTGATACGATTATTTTATCTAACTTACCGAATCATTCGAGTTTAATCGATTTTTTAATATAAATAAACGAATTTACTATCAACGCACAATACTACCCCTAAATGATGGTCCCTCAGCGCTGTCAGAACGAATAAAAAATATATCTAGTTAAAGTTAAAATTAATACTAACACTAATCAACAGGATTCTATATTCATGAATATGACGTCTATGAGATAAACTGTTGGCGGAACTTGATTCGCGAGATGGTCTTTTCAACGTAGCGTGGTCTTCCAGTAGTAGATAATTTTTCATTGAAGCACCTGCCGTATTACATATTAATCTACATAACTAGTATCCACCAGCTTTGAAGTAATTATTCTGTTTTAATGTTTTAATTATTCTGTTGTAATTATAAGTTATTATGACGTGTTCAGTCATTTTATTAGGAAGCCACAAGTTTTAAGAGTAAAGCGAGTAAGTACGAGTACTTTTTGTTTTAAAAAAAACAAATCAAACGGAAATAAGAAAACATACCCGTGTATGTAATGTAATGTAGTATGTACATAATATTTATGTAGGTGTATGGATCAACTGACGCAATAGTCAGAGATGGGAGATTATTGTTTGTGTACATCCGCACATCATACTATATCCTGTTTTACCACCGTCCGTGGACATTTATCATATTTCTCATCCCCTTGCCCTCAGGGGGAGCGCTGACCCAAAACGCTGTAAACCGTGCCTAAAAAATAAACAAAATCTGCGAAACAATGCTAAAAACTCAACAACAACATAATACAGATGTTGTTTTCTCTGTATTAAAAATAAATACCAATAGAGAGAAACGTTTTTCAATTCAATTTATGGAAATATAAAATCTCACATTGTTAAAAACAAGCGAGTCGAAATATGTAAGCAATACTTCAGTGCAATAAAAAACGCTTCATTCAAAAAGGGATTTCAGGATATTTATTACTAACTAACTAAGGCACACGTGGGCAGAGAGGATAGAACGCCATATCACTCTGTCCTGACATACTTCCTTTGCTTCCTCTACATTCATACATCTTCTCGTGCACATACGCCGATTATTCCGACTTTTCACATGTCCACTTTCAAGTACTTGTCGTACTTTGTCATGCCATGTCTTTCTCGGCCTTCCTCGGCTCCTACATCCAGGCACACATGAATTTAATCTTCTTTTACCGTTCTTTCATCCACTCATCCGCTCCACATGACCAAACCATCGTAAAAGCCCTTTCTTAATTTTGTCGATAATGTTTATCTCAGCCTTGCACTTTGCTCTAATTTCGACATTTTTACACCTAGCATACATAGTCTTACCACACATTCGCCTGAGAGATCGCATTTCAACTGCATTTAGTCTACTTTCATCCTTCTTTTTCCAACACCAAGCTTCACTACCATATATACCAGAAACTCCGTTGTGTACTGCCAATTTTGCTTCTTTCGATAAGTTCTTATTTGCCACTATCGATTTTAAGGCACCATTTACTCTGTTTTCGGCACTAGCCCTTCTCTCAATGTCCTTATCCTTATTTCCGTCTCTTGTAAACAAACTGATTTATTATATAAACCGAGATTTTAAGAACCATTCAAATAATAGAAATTCAATACAAATGTACTTAATTTCTTCGTAGACACACATCATGCGACCTTTTTTTAACCGTATTTAAATATCACGTATTACGAAATTCCCTCGTGCACTGCATTGGAACGCCAAGTGCCGTGTATCTTAATTATTGATCATACATTACAACAAGAAGGCAACATGATGCAACAAAAATAATTTTGTTAAAGGTAATTTGACATCTCAACAGAGACGAGAAATTTGGAAGGGAATATGGATATCTAGGCGTTTACAAGGCTTATGACCTGTCATTGGCTGGGTTAAGTGGCCACTTGATGTATTACAACATTCCCCATTTCACTAGTATCTGACATCCATATCCGCCAATACACAGCAAAATGGCGCGACGCTTCACATGTGAACACTCTCTGTCATCCATTGAAAAAATTGCTAAGCATTTTAGCATAAAACCTTTATAATTGCAAGTGAGATTCTTACAGAATTATATCACCTACTAGGAAACGCCTGAAGATGAATCTTCAATTTGTTATGCTTATAACTTTTACCAGCTAATTTTTGTAAACAACATTTTGTGTGTGTCCAAATACTTGTAGACAAAAACTGGATTTCACCCAACAAATAACAAATTTTTATTTCTTAATGCCGTTTACTGAGTTATGGAGGTAGGAACTCGTGTAAAAACATGAGTTTGTCATCGGGGAAATGTGAGGTTTACTGGACATTGTGTTTGTATCATACCATTTCTATGGGCTTTTATTTTCGCCATGGGACTTCAGACTTGTTTGCTCGTTACTCCGCGAGATATTCTAATGAAAACCTTAATCCAAGATAAATGGCTAAAAAATTATATTATTATTTTGTCATGAGTTAATGGCGTTTTTATTTTGGTAGATGCTTTATCATTTTGTTTATATTTACCTATTAGTTTCAATACATAATGACATAATTACTTTACAAAGTAAAAAATATAAGTTTTTCATAAAATTCATAATTTAAAAAAAGCATTATTTTTTTAATAAGTCACTAGTAAAAATCATGTGATTTATTTTTTTTTTAATAAGCTTCACTAGTAAGTTAAAATCGTTTGATTTATTCGCAGTGAAGATTTTCTTAAATTTTGTTTAATTTTATACAGCACTTAAGAGACGAGAGATCATAATAATAATTTTTTAAAATTAAAATAAAATCTTAAGTTTTTGCTTATTGAATGATAGATGCTTTACTTGTAAAATCATCATTACTTTTAATGATTTTCAATTTTTTTTTAGACACTTTGCTGGATTAAGTGTATTCTATTTTATATATTTAAAATAAGTGTATGTCTGTTGCTAACAAATAAAAAACGAATAAAATAATAACAATGAAGTCGGTTCCATGTACAAAATCCATTTATTTTGTTAAACACAATAAACAGTACAGAATATAAAGTATACATTTTTCTTTCCATCACTATTTAATGGTGTAGCCACTGTAGACTCAATCAACGATATACGCCATTAAAATATAATATTGTACTACATAAATTCAGATTTTTTATCGATATTCCTCATAAACCTTTTAAAATACCTTATGAATCTGTATGTAACTTTTCGAGTTCATGCTTACCTTCTTGATCTTTGTTCAAGTTATAACGAAAGTTATAATAATTTAATTTTTTAAAGTTATCAATGTTCCGTGTTATCTCAGTAATTCCAGCTTAAATTGTAAGAAAACTATTAAATTATTACGAATACTAATAAAAAAACGATCTCGGCATACAAAAGCTACGGAAAGAGTTTCGCGAAGTGCTGGCAATAATTTGTGATTGCGAATACATTACCTAAAATTGCAGTTAAATATAATATTATGTAAAATTATTTAATAATTATCATTCATTCAAAAATTCTAACTAACAAGTTCATTTACGTAAATCCATACACATTTCACATTTTCAACAAATTTAAATTTTGTAAAGGGGGGTAGAATCCATCGTCCATGCGCTTAGTAGCTGCAAGACAAGAAACTATCTCCTCACAAAGTTATATCCGTTTACACGTACTCCGTTATTATAATCTATGTATTTAAATTAACTTAAGAATTTTTTTTATATCGTGTATTAAAATCTGACTGTAGGAGGCTAGAAAAAATTTCGAAACGTCCATGCACTTGATAGCTGCAAGACGTGTTGTGATATTTATTGTACAGCACTCCTGAGGCGATTTATCGCAAAAATACCGCTTTATAAATAAATCATCCAGAAATAAATAAATAAATAGATTATTATGTTCGATCGGAGAATTGTAAAATTAATATCTGGTAAACTTCCTCGAATCGTTCGAAACTAATTTCCAAAACTTGAGAGCAGCTTAGTGGGCTTTGAAGTCAGATTGATCTAAGTCATTTGTAGGCCTAATTTTGCCCAGACAACAGCTGTTGCGTCTTGTCACGTCGCTACATTATCAATTAATTTAATAGTTCACTATCGACAAGGCGAATTGACATTTGAGCTAATCACTGTTTTAGTGCTGCACATCACCGGCTAAAAGCGTCAGTTCCCGCCAAAAATATCCATAGAGAAAAAAAGCAGACATTCTATTGTGTCGGTAGACGCGACGCGATCTATACGACCAGGAACTTAGCTTTCAGGAGACTGAAACTGAAAAAGCTCGTATCTGAAAATTACTATTTTTATTTAACGCACTGTTTTTTTTTAATAAACTTGTTGTTTATATTCTGAATTTTCAAAACGCTCCAAGAATACGCAACTAGATTAGAATTTGCGTATTGTGAAGAGAGCGTTTTAATAACATAATAATGATGAATGAATTCTTCACCTTGCTGTATAGTACAGGATAGTCTATTTTAGCTACTTCCACAGCGTTATGTCTTACGGCATACTGCTGTGGGGAGGTGCTGCAGACATCGATTCCATTTTTGTGCTGCAGAAGAGAGCTGTTCGAGCGATCTACAATATGGGCCCCAGAGAATCACTTAGGGATAAGTTTAAGGATATTGGCATATTAACATTAACGTGTCAATATATTTATGAAAATTTAATGTATGTTAGTTTAAGGTTCCGAATATTCGAGCAGTATTTGGCAGTAGATTTTAATTTATTGTTGCATTATTGTTAGAACCATTAGCACATATTTTGATGAGTTGATTTTTTATTTTATAAGATAAAAACATCATGACAGCTAGTCGTTAAAACAAATTGGCATAAAATAAAGTAAATAGTGCAATAGACTAAATAATACAAAGTTTTCATTATTGTCGTCTTTATAATAGATCTTCACATCACAAAGATGTAAGGAGACTTCTTAGCTTCGATCTCTCAATATTTGGGCAAATCAAAATTTTTTTTAATGTTGTGATAATCTATTCATGCTTTAGTATCTTGACATAGTATACAAATTAAAATTGTCAATTGTTTTTTGTTGAACCGTAGTATACTCTTAATTATCTAAATTATTGTTTTAATTTATATTTTTTATTGACATTACTTGGTGAAATTCCATGATTACATTATTAATATTTAACTAATTAAAGTTAAATAAAAATACTTGGTACACTTCCACTTTTATTTATTTTGACCAGTTAGCGCTTTCACCCTGTAACGACTTCAGTCTGAAGATGCCCGATACAGGGTGAAAGCGCTAACTGGTCAAAATAAATAAAAGTGGAAGTGTACCAAGTATTTTCATTTAACTTTAATTAGTTATCTATTAATAATTTAAATTATTGTTAGTTACGCGATTCTGCTGTGTCGCCGCAAATTCATATCCCAAAATACCTGAACTATCTATAAACTCCTGGTCAAACGTTTGTTGACAGGTGTAAGTGTATAAGCCATTATAAACGAGCATTCCAGAACAAAATGAAGGAAGATCATCACTCTAGATATTTTTAAATGCCACCAATCTTCAACATGACAATGATTTTCTAAAACACAAGCAAATAGAATATTAATTATTCTAGTGAGAGTGAAAATTATGTATAGGAAGCCTAAAAAATCTTGGCGCTAAGACATAAGTCATTTTTTATAAGTAGGTGAGTCTGTTTTTAAAGTGGGACACGCTATCGCATTAAATAAACAATAATACATCCGAGTAAAGTGACTGAAAATATATCGTGGGAGTTTCTATGTTGAGAAAATACACATGTTTCACATTTTTCGAATATTAAATACTACGCAACGTATTTTTTTGCTTACGTGCATTTAAAAAATAAATAAATAACGAATCATACAGAACCATCACATAATTTGGACTGGGACGAAGAAATCATTGTTCCTTTTTATTTATCTAGATTGAAAAATTATGAAAGGCAAAAAATTTCAATTGCCTACATCACTGAGAATCTTTATTATACCAGACTGTCATTCCTTAAAATAATATAATTAAATTTTTTTAGAATTTAATAGTCTAGGTTTTTGATTTTCCTGAAAACTCATTTGTAAGATCTGATGTCCTTAATTCAAATACAAGTATATTCGTATAGTAAAATGAAAACTGTTTTTTTTTTAACGGAAAAATTCAATTGGTTTGCATTAATTCTTAGCACAATAATTAATTAAAGGTTAATTAAGGGTTTCAGGGTACCATTCTGTGAAAGTTTTGATCAAATCATGTTCATATTTATAACAGTTAATTAAAGTTTATAATATGGAACAGGTGTGTTTTGTCCCAGTAATTTAACGTAATCTTTCATCTTACTAACTCAAAATTGGGGATTGTTAATTCGGCGTTCTAGAGGAAATGTATCTACTATAAATACTACGAGTCTGAAACAAATACTTAAATCTTTTCAAAGCAATTTAATAGACGCTTTGACTGTTTGTTTTACGTTGTTTGTTATTTAAATTCAGACGACCTTGTTTTCAACTTATTTTTGAATTGGAATTTTTTTTAAATACCTATCCATTCGATGCAAAAAAACGGTATTTATTTTTTCTCAATAGTCACTTCGTACTAAAATAGTGAATGTTATCGTGTTTTTGATGTAAAACGTTCTTACTTATACGAATATGATATACTATGATGTACAAAATGATTTAGGAGATCAAATATAAAATGAGTTGACATTGTCTATAGGTAGGTACTTACTAATTAGTTAATTACCTACATTCTATAAAATATTGTTTTCCCTATGTGGATCATATGGATTTCACAAGCTGTCTCCAAGCCAAGCGATCGGCCACCAGTTCCCGTTCAACCTCTTTTTATTGATATCCCAACAGAGACAGAGAAACTCTGGAAACGAATGTGGGTTATCTAGGCGTTTACAGGGCTTATGGCCTGTCATTGGCTGGGTTAAGTGGCCACTTGACGTACTACAACATTCCCCATTCCGCCCATCGCATCATCTGATAGTCATTTATGACAAATTTTGGAACTACTATATATATTGAAATCGTCTTCGTCATTCAGCTTTACATTGTTGTATGGCTGGTGTTCATCTGTTGAGAAGATTGCAAAGCATTTTTTTTGGCATGGGTATAATCCAGTAATTTGTCTACAAGTATTTGTATTCATTTCAAAAAATGTTGTTTGAAACACTTTTTATTCAATAATACTGACCTTGATCCCCGAATTTCTCCACTTTGTTCTGAAAGATATTAATTCTAAGGCTTCACTTTATTTATGTGAAATCCGCTCAGATGAAAGCAAAAGTAGAAATAAGTAAGACATAATGTATGAAAGCTCTCAACATGTGGATATTGCGTTCCATTCCATAAAAATAAAATAAAAAGCTCAAAGATCTAAACAGCGATGGTTTGAAATCCTGAAAGAACTCGAAATTCTTTCGTATACATATTTTTTAATATTCAGACTGAAAACCTTCGCTTGTAATGAAGTACGTAGGGTGAAGTGGGGTATGGCAGACTTTTCATAGCACGAAAACACTGAGGTAAGTTTATTTCTGCGTATTCGTTTTTCATGTGTCTTTTTATTATCAATAAAACAAGTAGGCTTCCCTATGGTAACCATTATCTAGATTATTCTGCGCCATTTGGGCAGCATCCCTTTTCAAATGAAACTTTTCAGGATGTTTCTCCCCCGCCTCCTGCGTCTGATGGCTACTCAAATAATATTCATATTTCAGGCAGTTAAATAAATCCGCCATAAGGACGAATTGCCAACAATGTAGACTGGGTTTTTTATTATTTGGGCAAAAGTATATTGTAACTTGACTCGACAAGCGCTTTTTATAAAGTTATTACAAGCTTGAAACATTATTATCCTTAGATTTGTCTAAGGAATACCCATTTAAATCATATTTTATATTTAAGCTACTTTTTTAAAGACATACCTTCCTACAGTTTATTGTATTTTTAAAAAATGAAGTCGTTTTTTCTGGCCTGCTCAATATTTAGCACATTATTTAATTTTGCATTAAAAGTTACACTCACTTTTCAAAATTGTAAATGATCAAAACTGTGTCAAAGTTCTGCTTTTTTTTTTAAATACCTAGATTACATTATTATTTAAAAGAAGTGTGTTTACCAGTCAAGTTAAAATCACAGTGTTTGGTTTTCACGAGACAGATATTAATTTACTTTGGTGAAAACTCACTACCTATTTACATCATGTATTTACGTCATGCATGACGGCTTTATGAAGACAAAACGTCACATTAAGATGTTTATAGCTAATTCACTTCTTGTTCTCTGTAGAAAGCAGATTTGTGTAGAAGCTTTCTACTTTTTTGAACGCGCTGTTGAGAAATAATTCTCTGTACTGTTGGCAAGTAATATGGATGGAATTTCAAATCTCTTTGCACATATTGTGTTTCCTAAGACAGCTTATACATAAATACCAACAGGTTAGTATTATAAACGTGAATGCGTGCCTTCAGATATTATGTTTATAAGGTATAGACACCAATCCAGAGAGTATACAAATTACATATTATGTGTACAGTGTACATATCCAGATGTAGATTGTATTATTTATGCATTGTAAATAATAATCATCATCATCATCCATATCCGCTCCCTATGTCGAGCATAATATTATAGATCCATTATCCGCTTCTTCTATATGTCAAGTTTCATAGTTCATATTTATAGATTTTCACGCCTCGACAAATTAACTCTACCCATTCGATCAGATATTATTGATATCTCAACAGAGACAGAGCGAATGTTTATCTATGCGTTTCTTATTACCTGTCATTATCAAGTCCACGTTTCATTAGTTCAAATTAATGTTTGACAAATTTTTTATATATGTTGAGTTTGAACAACGAATACAAGTTACTATTTCGACCAATTTCTGGATTTGTTTTCCTATAGTGCTGGGCTAAGCATTTTTTCAATCTAAATATTATTGTGTATTAGTGTAGGTCATCCGAACAGAGACAAGAGCCAATGACACTCTGGAAACGAATGTGGGTTTTATCTAGTTGAGATATCAATTTAAATTTAAATTGATGACGAATTATGTTTTTATTGATTATTTGTCAATTCCTCAGTCATCTGTCATTTAGCTGGTTAAGTGGCCACTTTAAAGTTATTTATGATGCTAGAGAATGCCTAAGTAAAAATTGAAGAAAGCCAAAAATTAGATGATTTACAAGTAATAATGTACAAAGCTAATGTACAAAGCCATGCATGATGCCGCTCCAGAGTATTTAAAAAAGTTTTGCATTCCAGATGAACTAGCTGAAAGACGCCTCACATTTCGATCAGCTACATCTACAGCTATAGGCAGGGTTTTAGTACCGATCCGTAATCAGTGCACTAAATTTGGAGAGCGCGCTTTTGCGGTTGCGGGCCCTGTGGCTTGGAATGCTCTCCCACCAGAAGTGCGCAACTGTGAGAGTGAAGTGATGTTTCGAAAGAAACTTAAGACCTATATGTTCTCAAAATCTTTTGAATTATTTTGATGATGGTATTTTCTACTCAGAAATTGAGTTTTCACTCACTTTAAATTTCCCGAGCCGTTAAATTCAATATTTGAAGCGCCCTTGAGGTATATTTACACGAAAACGGCGCTATATAAATTATCTATAATAATCATAATAATAATAGAAAGTGAACATGTGAAAGTCGGAATAATCGACGTGCACACATCAGAAGATGTATGAATGTGGAGGAAGCGAAGTAAGTGTGGTAGGACAAATTGATTTGTCGTTTTATACTCTCGATGATTATTTAATTAGTAAGTTAGGCATTATCAATATTGTTTATTTATTGTTTTGATAATTCTCAACTGAGAATAAGCTTCGGACGACAAACGAAAAAATTCCTTTCGCTGAAGCTATTGTTCCCAGAGCCAGTCTGGACAATTGAATACCGATGGTGCTATTCTGGTCCTTTCTTCGCCGATCATTTGAATCCCATCCAACAGAATTACGAGATTGGGAATATAGTGCAGTGTGTGGATGTAGGGGAATGTATTGTTATGTACAAGGTGATCTTTTTTAACGCAACGTATTGTAAGTACGCCACGGAGGTACCGATTTGGTTTACAGGTCTCTTTAGGTTCTAAAAAAACAGGTGGTTGAAGATTGAATAAAACTATTCAGAAAAAATATTTTGAACGTAATCAAAGTAGAAAACTCTTCAGGGGTAATTTATAAAATTGTACGCATTCGTTAAATTCGATGCAGTGTGAAAAGCTTGGAAGTACGATTATAAAAAACGCGATTTCCAGTCAATAATTCGCAAATTGATGTATTTAAAAGCACATTATTCGTATTCTATATTGATGTTTATTGTTTTATTTTTATAAATCTCCTTCATAATAAATAAGAGTGCAAGGCTGAGATAAGCATTATCGACAAAATTAAGAAAGGTCTTTTACGATGGTTCGGTCATGTAGAGCGAATGGATGATGAAAGAACGGCTAAAAAAATATATGATGCGACTGTACCTGGATGTAGAAATCGAGAAGGCCGAGAAAGACATGGCATGATCAAGTAAAACAAGTGCTTGAAAGTGGGCATGTAAGAAGTCGGAATAATCGACGTACGTCCATGAGAAGATGTATGAATGTGGAGGAAGCAAGAGAAGTGTGCCAGGACAGAGTGGTGTGGCGTTCTATCCTTTCTGCCTACCCCTTCGGGGAAATGGCGTGATGGTTAGTTAGTTAGTTAGTTAATCTCCTTCGAATTTGTACCAATTTTGCTACGGCATTTGATTGAATCACAGATAAAACATTTGATTGAACAATGGCTCGACTTGCCAGATATACTTCCGTGTTACATCGGAATATGCAATTATTAAGTTATTAAATAAATAAAAATCAAACAACCTGTATCGGCTGTATCTGTATCGGTTGGCAATCAAACTCGGGAGAAACAAACAGGAGAGGAAGAGAAAGGAGACATATTGTAATTTGCAGTAGACGTTGGCTCTGGGAGGAGTCATTACCCCAAAATGGTGACTGAATTGTACAGCGTCAGGAGCTTAATCACGTCATGTAAGTTGGTTAGTCGCATGTCGTTAGCTTTGTCTGCTGTAACCACAGTAAGAAACAGTTTGGAAACTTAGCAATAAATAATAATATCGATTTTTTTTTAGATAATAATATAATCTTGAAGAAAATATAAATATGTACATGTATGTGTGTACTAATGTCGAAATGCTGAGATAAGAACTAACTTATTATAAGAAAAAATTAAGAATGGTATTAACGATGGTGCGACCATGTAGAGCAAATTGTGATTTATAACAACTTAGGTGCGATTTTTTTTTTTTGTTGTTATTATTATGTCCGCAAATAATCTTTAAAATATCATAATCGCGATTTCCCGCCAAAACAGGTCATTATATTTATGGTAGGATGCATCTATTAATATTTTAACAAAGTTTTGATGTAAGAAGCGCCTAAAATAGAAAAAGTACATAGCCACTTCTATGATTCTACATTTATGTATATTCAGTAAGACCCTTTTTGTGCGCTTAAGAAACGGGGCCATTTTTATAAGCTCCGTTTTGAAGTATTTTTTTACAAGGAAAATTTCAGTTATTATCAACGGTTAAAATATACGGAAAAATATAGGGCATTTCCCCCATTTAAGAAAATGGACACTACCACTTTTGTTGCCAGTATACTCCTCCATATTTTAACCTAATATTGTTTTTGGTTTTTCTTCGGTTATAAAACTGTAATATTTCCGATACCCATCAGACTACTGCGTCTTCTTAAAAAAATAAAGAACTTTGTATTCAATAAACATTACATATTTTATTTGACCTCAAAAATTTGATTGATTACCCCATTTTTTCAAATCAATTCCTACTCATTTTTGGATATCCACAAACTCTCTCGTCTCATTCGTTAGTACATAGATATGAGATAGACATAATTTATACTATACCTCATTTGGCTTAAACTTACCGAATGAGGAGAAAATAATCTTAATAAATCCGGGCAGCGATATTTCAATGTGTACATCAGACATGTAACAAGTTTCCTAGAGCATTTAGGACGACTTGCACCTGTCTAGGAAGAGAATTAACCACATCAGAGTGTGTAATTGAGTTCTGTTTCATCAATCAACTAGGATGTGGCATGAACCTACAACCTACGCGTACTGAAGGTTCCGCCATAATAAGGTTACTTATTAGACGGGCTTAGACTGCATAGGTAACTTTATACGGCTAAATAAGTTTGCATTTTGTTTCACGTGGCAGGTGAGATTTGTAAATATCTTGGAATTATCCCCTTAACAATTTTACTAATTTCATTAGCAATATTATATTTAATTCTTTGGTCTACTGACATAATATTTGAAAGTTTAATAATTTTTTCAATGTTTGTTCTTCTACTGCACTTCAATATGATTCGCATGGCTTTGTTTTGCAAAATTTGTAATAGTTTTAGCTCTCCTTCATTACTGAGGTATAACATAAATGAGGAGTAGTCTATATGTGGAACAATTATACTCTTGTATATTAGAAGTGATGTTTTTTGGTCATGTGGCGCGAATGGATGATGAAAGAACAGCTAAAAGAAGTTATAACGCAAGTGTGTCCGGTTGTACAAGTCGAGAAGGCCATGAAAGACAAGGCATGATCAACTAACATTACCCTAGTACTGTTAATTTGGGCCGACCCTGGTTGGTTGGTTTTAAATAAATTAATGCTTGCAATTGATTAAAAGTTTGTGCGTTAGGTAAATTTTATCAATAATATCGCGATTGATATGCATAAAGATAATAATTTATCACGATTGATAAAAAGTTTGATAAATTATTGCTAAACGGCTGTAATCCGGATTAAAGTAAAAATAAGTTTCTGTAAAATACAGTTAGGAGCATACTCCACCACGTGACTAGCGGCCGCTTTCCCATACAAACGTATTCCTCGATTTTCTCCCTGGAATTAAACATTAGAGCAATGATTTGGAAATTGGCCTTCCTCATAGTTACATAATATCTTCTTCCTCACTTATTTTATTTTTATTTTATTTTATTTTATTCGGGATACAAACAGATGTACAGGTAAAACATAATATAATTAAAACTAATCATTAACAATAACATGCCTGCCATTCAATTAAATGCATCCGCAAGTAATTTGAAACAGTTATAAGAATCTACTTATAATGTAAATAAATATTTGTTATCCTAAGTCTGCAAGTTTTTGAGTTCCTTTATATATTTGTTATATGGGGTGTTGAACATATCTAAGCTATTAAATTTATCATCAAACGCCTTACAAAGTCGAGGAATCGTAGAATTTTTTTTCGGTGATTTGTTTTAAGTTTAGGTATATGAAAAAGTTTAGGCAGTCTAGTTGGTTTGGAAGGGACACGGAAAGAGAGTAAATTGATTAATTCTGGTGAATCAAATTTGTTATTTACAATTTTATAAAGCAAACTCTGATCATTGATATTTCTTCTAAGCGCAAGGGATTCAAGGTTATGAAACTTTAATGAGTCTAAATAATAAGGGATACGCAAATGAAATTTATATTCAACTTGTTTAAAGAATTTTTTTGGAAAGTTTTCAATTCTATCAATATTAAATTTGTACATAGGGGACCAAATAGTAGTGCAGTATTCAAGATGGGGCGAACGTATGTTGTGAACAGCGTTCTAAATGTATTTATGTTTTTAAATGATTTGCACAGCCGCATAATAAATCCAATCATTTTATCATGTCAACAGACGGCAGATAAAATGTTTTACACGCAGAAACTACCTAATTTAATACTACATTAAACATCTTCGTAATATCTATTCATGAAATTTACCACTATTCCATAATTTGTTTTCATAAGTAAGTACCGAAATTTATCATCTACTTTTTACATCAACTTGATTATTCTGTTATACTTTTGTAGGGAATTTCATATATAAACACGAAAATGTTATCGAATTAGTTACATTAATAAATCGAAATGTTTTCATTACACGAAACCAGTTCCTTGTCAATCAGCCGAAACAAACAATATTATTGAAAGCATCCTAATTAGGTAATTTTATTACTCGACCAAAATTAAAACGGCAACTTCGAGATGTAAATTTTTCTTATTCCTTTCACACAAAATGAACCCTTGTCAATCATGAACACAAAGCCTAATTCCGCGGAATAGCAGTCAGAAAGTTTCCAAAGCTTTTTCCCTAAAATCTATCAAAGTAATTTTCCTTGGTTTATTCAAGAATTTTGTAAGAAGTCTGCAAATTTAAGCATCTGTATAATCGCTTTAAAATTACGACGAATTTCGTTTTTACGGTGAGGCAACTTGCTAGGTTTACCAATTAATATCTTTTGTGGCTAAGTACGTAAAAAACCGACCAAAAGAGTTTTATTGAGTATTGAGGATTTTCTGATTGATTTAGAAATAAATCCAGCTTTATAGTTTTTTGTAAATATGTAAAAAGTACCTACCCAATACCAATAAGTGATTGTATCAAAGGATTGGTAAAGAGTATCAATTATGGCTTAATATATTTAAAAGTTTAAATGATTTTTTAAGCTGTATTTGTAGAGCTTGTTAAATATTGTTGAAGGCTAAGAATATTTTTCTCACACATTTGATATTTTACGTAGGTAAATGAAGTAATTGAATGAAAAATAATTGCAATTTGACATCTCAACAGAGACGAAAAATTTGGAAGGGAATATGGATATCTAGGCGTTTACAGGGCTTATGACCTGTCATTGGCTGGGTTAAGTGGCCACTTGATGTATTACCCCTATCCACATCTGCCAAGTATAAGAACTTGTATATATATTATATACAGTGTAATGGCGCGACGCTTAACATGTGAACACTGACTAGAGCGAGATTTCCCGCCCAAAAATGTCAGATTCTTTGTAACTAGGATTCTATTTTAGCTCCCGAGATATAGCAAAGTGAACAAATGCACACACAATGGAGTTTGTATACACATATATCTATACTCATTGGTCAAAGTGGACATCAAAATCCTTCCCGCCTTCTATAAAATATAAAACTTAAATGGAAGAAGGAATGTTGTATATTGGCTAGAAAGAATGTCAGTAAGAGTAATGTACACGATATTATAATACATAGATACATATAAAACCACATATGCGAAATATGAGTGTCTAAATTGTTTTCAATATCATATTTTCAATTGTATAAAACTTATTTTCATAACCTGTATCGTAGGTAGTTAGCATGCATTTTCCTCTGACATCATTTAGTAACGACAAGAAACAAAATATCGCGTTCTTAGCATCGCACTTTCTTCCATTAGCTTTTATGAGCTTACGAGTAAATTTGTAGGTACAAAAGTATATGAAACATACAAGATTTATGATATACCATGCGACGCCGTTGACAGTTGAGCATTTACACACGTGTTGCATAATGTGTTATTTTTACCCATTTGTAAAATAAAATAAAACAAATTAAACACGATTATGGCTCCGCTCCGTAATTAAATGGCGAAGAAATTCCTGGTGAGATCACAATTTTTTCGTTGTTTTAGTTATTATTTAAAGTTCTAGCCTTTCATCAGCTATTTTTAGCAGGTAGGTCCCTACTTTGTTGGCAATCCGTCGGTCTGTTTGCGTCAGAGCCACGGGACGTGGACCTGACTAGGGAGGATGCACGGAAACTGGCTGCTGATCCCTTGGCTTGGAGGCAGTTTGTGGAATCCACATGCTCCACATAGGGAGCGGATATGAAATGATGATGATGATGATGACCTGATTTTATGCGGGAATGATTATTTTTTTCTATTTAGAGGCTTTCTGTCCTATTACTTTGTTGCAAAAAAACCTGATCAAAGACATGAAATGAATTGAAACTTTTTTTTACACAGTAACGAGTTCTTGTCGATTTGAGTACCAAGGTATTCATAAAAATATACCTACAATAAATAAAAACTGTACCTTAACCGATTTAATAGCTTATTGCAAATTGATTTTTAAGGATTTAACTCGCTAAAATTTTCAATTACCATCTGAAATTAGCTTCACACTATTGCATAAAATAAAAAACATCTTGAATGTTACGAAAGAGACGGCTCTAAGGAAATGAATAAAAATCAATCGAAATGGTTTAGGTATACCTAATATTTTCAACTTGCAATTACATAACTATTTTCTTCAGATCGAAATTTCTCAGAGAAACGGGAAATACATTTCCATTTGAAACACTTTTTTTCTGATTTGAAAAAGGGAAAAGCAATTAAACGAGAAATTACGAGTTCAGTAAAAGCTTTATCATGATTATATAACATAATCACAGTTTTATTAAAGCTTGTGAGATTTATTAAACGGATAATTATTTGAAATACATGAATACTTACTAAAAATGTTTTTAAACTTTTTGTACATAGTTATTTTACAGTCACAGTACACTGCCCCACTAAGCCTAAATACATAATCAAAATACTGAGAAAGTCAAGGAAATTGAAGAGAGCAATAATGATTCATCCAATTAATTTTTTTTCACTCAGTCTATAGATATTGAATTAATATAATTGATATATAATCATATTTAGACCTAAGTGGTAAAGCGCCCGTTAGATCATATTTGAGATGATATAATATATTATTTATGATAGATATATATTTGAGATGATAGTAAAATACTAAAATACAAAAAAAAAACAACCTAAAAAGTGCTATTTTTATTCTGAATTATTTTTTGAATAAATCCCCGTCATTAGGTACCTTTCTTTAAAAAAGGGACATTTATTTTTAATCCTTTAAGGGTTGTTAGATTTTAAAAGGTTTTAGTTAGATCGAATAAAGTATTTTAAGATCTTCTGTTTCCTTGATTAATCGAAACAGCTGTTACGACTTTTGAAATATTCTAAAAACTATTAAGGTATACAATCTTGAGTACCTACTTTTTACTATAATAATCATGATACCAATGTAGTGACTTTTAATTTTATTTTTAAAAACGTCAATTTTCAACCAAACTTTAAAAACTTACCTTTAAAAATAAAAATGTAGGTACCTCAAGCTTTTAGAAGAAGCTTTCTTTTGATACCGAAACAAGATACATAAAATTGAATTTATTATAAAGTTCTTGGGATAGCAGTGCATTGGAAAATTTATTTTACCGCCGTAAATACAAATACACGTAAATACACTAGGTGTACCAATGCAGTGCCCTATGCAACATTGGGTGAGGATAAGGGAGAGTAGTAGTAATAAATACAAATAGTTTTGTAGTTAGATCACATTTGAAATGTTTTTTATGTGAAGTCACATTCAAATAAATAAATCGAACCCTCGACCTCATGCATGACAGCCAAACGCGCAACCACGAAGCGGACAATAATTGCAAATAAGACGTAGATATTTGTATCTACAACTTTTGTTGTTTTCTAATGTATGTAAGTACAAATAACTTTACTTTGTTTGAGAAGTTTTCTAAATAATAGATTAGGATAACTTATTTTTGCTGGGCACGCCACTAACGGCTGGTACCAGACCACTTATCGATATTATAAAGCACAGGATTCTACCATCCCACATCATACAAAATGTCCCGATTTCACGGAACATCCATCTGGCTGCTTGAAAATTCTAGACGCTTTCTGAAATAGATCTTTGCTTATTCGTCCGAACAAAAAGGATACGTTGTCACAGATAGTTATTGGGAAGTCTAATTCGAGAAATAATCTTCCGCCCAGTAGAGAGAAAACTTCACATCGTATCAATTCTGGATTCAGGTACGTTTACCAGACAAGGAATAAAAGTACCTATCCCTCAAACGGAGGGAAAATATTTACTGCAGTTTCGTATAAGTATTTTTATTCCTTTGATAGGTGGGTACTCATACATGTTTTTTCAGAAACGGGGGTTGTGGTTTAGTGATTAGGATCCCATATTCTTGATTAGAATTCGAATCATTCTCTACCACAGCTCATTTCATAAATTATGATTAGAATATTTTTCCGACTTGTACCTACCATCATATTTATACATGGTGTCACCAAACTCAATATACAAGCGGGAAACCAATGAAACTACGTCGTTTGGAGTCGATTTCGTAGATTTTTTTTATTTATTTGACCCATAGTTTTCGAGAAAATTGAGTACGAAGTTTATTTTTTTTCCGAAAATTTTTGCCAATTTTTAATCAAATATCATTTATTTGCTCCAATTAATTATATCCATGAATAAAACAAAATAAAAACCCGCATTTTAATAATAATTTGTGCAATTTTACTTAACCTGCCATACCTACGTATGAAAGCTTTTATGAGAAGAAAAGAAGTTCTAGCTCAGATTAAAAAGTCATATTACATATTCGACTCAAATATAATGTAGATTCACCAGTTACATCATGTATAATATTATCTTATAAAGACATATTATGTAGGGTGGATGCTATAGCTATCGGACACTTAAGAAAAATATTATTTAAAATAAAGTATTCTTGGAACTGTTAACTTCACTTTAACATTTAAGGTATTTTTTGGGAGAAATTTAATGGCCTTTTTAAAAATCTATCCGAAACTAAAGTAGTAATAGAAGAAGTAAACTATAGTCTATAAATAATATTCAATAAACTGCATTTTTTAATAAAATACTCTATTTTATATTTTTTGTAGAAAATACTATTTCTTCTTTCGGAATTTCGTGTCAGACTAGGCATGTTTATTGATGTACCTATATGACATGTGTGTCACATTATAATAAGAAAGGGTTTTTAATCAAGCCTTTAGCAACACGTATCCCGTTAGTAGGTACCTACCTACCTACCTACCCATTTTAATTAAATTGAAACCATTACTTTACAGGAAGGCGAGCTGTTTGGAAGGAAAGTCAATATAACTTTTACATGTGGCTTTGTTTTGCATACAGTGTGTTCTGTGCTGACTGAGAGGTTTTAAAAATACTAATTCGGGGCTGTCTTTCACAGAAAACATATACAATTATAAAGTAGTGCCTAAAAGCTTTGTAAATTAAATTAAATAATAGCAGTTCGTGGAAGTCGCAAACTTTTGTCCGCCTCATGGCATATAGTGGTAGCACATTTGGCTACCGTGCATGAGGTCGAGGGGTTCGATTCCCGTAGCGGGTCAACATGAAATATTTATTTATAGGTAATGTGATTTTTACGTGTGATGCCTTGGACTGGTACTAAAGCGTACCTACGACTAATCCTACCTTCATGTAATAAAATGATCAAGATACACTGCACTTGCTGTACCAATGCAGTGCCCTATGCACCATCGGGTGCGGATAAGGGAAAATAGTTGAAGTAGTAGGAAGTGGATTTGAAATAACGATGAATTAATGCACATATTAGGCAGATATAAATTAATAATGAATACAATATATGATAATACAATGTATTACGAATAATAAGTGGTCTAGGAGACGCGGATCGCAATTCCTTGGTTCGAATCTACCAAAGTAATTGACCTATTTTCTACTTTATCAAAATAAACTATTGAAAATTTGGAGTAGATAGGTACATACTTACTTCCTTCCTATTATCATAAAGTAGCGAAAATGAAAAGCGAAAAAATTTATATTTAAATTTAAATAAGTATACTAGTATGTTGTAAACCACAAATATATTTTAAAACATTATGTATTTATTGGTATTCAGATATCGGTTCTGTGGTCTAAAAAAATTTTCCCGTTTTTTTCTGGCCAGAAAGTTTTATTCTTCCCGGTTCGAATAAATACAGGTAACTTTATTATCGACATTCTCTATTTTAGTACCGAATGTATCCGCGTCGCAGTTCGTCGCCACACGGCTTTTGCCTGGCGTCGTCTTCGCAATTGGACGCAGTCTGTGATAGTGATAAGCGTAGTTTTTAATTATAAGTACAATGTATGTTTGTTAAAATAATGTATTTTTCTACATTCTCATGGTGTTAATAAGTACCAATTTTATCGAGGTAATTAAAAATTTTCTCAGTTGTATTTATTTGTTAGAAAAAAATCAATATTTGGCGACCGACCGCCGCCATGAGGCTGATCGTGATAGGTTATGTTACTGATACAAGTTCAAATAACGGTGCCCGTGTATAATAAATATCCTCGTCTAATTTATAAGGACAGACGATTCGATCTGGTTTTACAGGTTTGACGCGTCGATATGTCGATCGCTTTCTACGCTCTGTCGCGGTTCGATGTGAGTTGGATGTCAACGCCGAGATAGCGGTAGAAGTAACAATAGTGTTTGTTTTTGTTTATTTTTTCCATTTAAATATAAGTTTGCTAACTTCTTTTCCCTATTAGCACCCTGTTGTCAAACTGCCCCCGGCCATTCCCCCCCGAACTAAAATGTTGCGAAATTCCTCGAGTTAATACAAGGCGTGTTTTCCAGCTTCCCCTGCCTGCTGCAGCCAGTAGATAGAGCCTGTAAACTCCTTTAAGCTGCCAACATTCCGCGTGACGCAAGCGACTGCACTACCTCCAGCATGGACGTGGAACCCAAACCCTCTCTCCACGAGGAAGACTCCAAAGTCACCCTCACCATTAGACTTATAATGCAAGGAAAGGTAAGGCCCTCCCTTCCTATCTCTAACCTTTAGCTGTATTATTTCTCCTCCAGTCTTCACTAGCACCCTCTACCTCCGCCCGACACTACTAACCGCAGCTCGACTTATCTGGATCTTGATCATGCGGCTCTGTTGACAATATCTGTGTGAAATTAATATTAAAACCAAATTACAATCGAGAATTATTTAGATTTAGGTACTTTGACATTCATGTGCATTTGTATGTTTATGTGCAAGATAGCATTTTTATTACTACTTAACTGTAATGTATTGATTTATGACATATATGTGCGTGTTATTCCTGATTTATATATTTCAAAAATTTAACTCTAAAATTGTGTCCTCTTAATTGTAGATCTATATGCAAGTTAATCATTCAAACGTATCCTTAAAACATTTAGTAAAAAATATAGTATCTTGTAATTTTTTCTCAAGAACTTCTTCGTCTATGTCGATGTCAAAAGTTTATTTGAATTTATCAACTCGAAACTCATATCGTTTTAAGGAATAATTTTTGGCACCTTTTGTACACCCTTTCTCTCACAGTTGTTATAATATTAAAATAATGTAGTAGTTGAATTTGATAATCTAGCTCACAAAAAGATTACAATAATAATTCAATTTTAAAGATTTTCATGTTTTTTTCACGCAATATATTTATATAACATGCATCAATGAGTTTAATGTCTTACATAAACTTTTGATAAATTATATACAATTTATTCTTGACTAATAATTTGAGTAGGTATCTAAAATTTCTTTTGACAGACACAGGTAAAAGAAATCGAGTGCAACATAAATAAAAATTGTTGCGTCTATTATATTTGATTTTATAAAGTGGCAGCGCAGTAAAACTGTGCTAAGGTCTTTAACCTGCGCCAAATAAGGTCTATTTATTCTCGGGTGGCCCTAAACCTGGTGATGTTTCAAGGAATTTCTTAGTATTTGGAAGAAAAAACTTACCGATTTACAGAAAAATGTGAAAAAAAGCTACTAAATATATTGGTTCGCTTTATTTAGATTTTTCCGAAAATATAAAAAGGCACCATTTCTAAAACTATGTATTTACTTTCCTACAGAATAAAATGTCTCCTTAGTTTGGATTAGCATTGATTCCAATGCAGTGTCTATAATTTTTTCTGTATGCATCTTGAGAGGAATAAGTCATAATTTAAAAGTATTATTAAAACATGAATAAATTATTGTTCAAATTTAAGTAATTTGAGCAGGTATTAAGAAAAAACAATTTTGATTAAATGTTTTTTTAATTCACTACAAATCTAACAATACAATTACCCTAATGGCTCATGAAATCAATATTTGCGTTTATTATATATTTGTATAACTATTGCTCTAGACTAAGTATTAGAATAATGAGTTGAAATCAATATTGGTATTGAGTTTCTTGATGTGCTGTTTTTTGTTTGTTTTCACAAACAATATTAAATCATAAAACATCACGCGGAATTTATATTTCCCGGCCATCGTATAATCCAATCAGGCGGAAATCTCATTAGTGCATGAAGTGCATTCATAGGGGTGCTGGTAATATCGAGTTTCTCTGGAAATTCACTTTTATACCAGACTTTATTCTCTCGGAATTCTATCCCTATTTCTCGTATATTTTTTCACAATTAAAAATAAAAATCTTTTTTTTTCTCACTGCACACTGGAAGTAGGTACTCAATTTATAATCATTGCACTTTAAAACATGCTATTGTACACAATAGATTAACTTGTTATTACAAAAACATTTCTTGTATACTTACTGATTAAGAAATTTAAAAAAATTATGCGTTTAATGAATTAACTCTTATATTATATCACACCGTTTACCAGAACTGACAGCAAGCGTTAACATCTAACTATACTGTATGGGGTTTTATGTCTCTTCTACACATTACTCTTAACTGTTGGACAAAAATCCTTGTTTAAAAAATGTTGGTTTAAAATTAAAATAAATAAAATAAAAATATAAAAATAGAACGTATCATCCTCTTGGTAAAGTACAAACATATATTTTTTCTTAATTTCTTAAATATAATGGTTTTTTATTATGTCCTGGACGTATTAACATCCATTCTGGCCCTCCGCCAGAGTGAAGCAATACTTGGCCATTGTCCAGTCATCAGACACTTGCAGTGCGTATCAAATCTCTGTCACCCAATGATCTATTGCTTTTATACAGAAAACGCTGAAAAGGCTCCCTGTCTTCGTGAAATCATTAAATTTCACACCTGGTGGGTAGTAATAATATTATCAGGTTGTCTTTTTTTCAATGAATCAAACATTTGATAATTTTATGTGTATTTTGTACATTCCAAGTAATTACATTTGTTAGAAATTTTGTCCACCTCAATGTGTAGTGGTTAGCGCGTTGGGCTATCATGCACGAGGTCGTGTGTTCGTTTCTCGACAATATGAAATATTTGTCAGTGGTTATTCATAATTCACTAAAATATTTTTACTTTTGATTGGTTCTGATAAGATTGCGACGGAATAATCGACGTGCGTGCATGAGAAGATGTATGAATGTGGAGGAAGCAAGAGAAGTATGCCAGGACAGAGTGGTGTGGCGTTCTATCCTCTCTGCCTACCCCTTCGGGGAAATGGCGTGATGGTTAGTTAGTTAGTGATAAGATTGATGAGATATATCATCTTTCCTCCATGTGATAAATGATCAAGATACACTGCACTTGATGTACCAATACAGTACTCTATGCAACATAAGGTGCGGAAGAGTAGTAGAAATTTTCACTTTTGATAAATATTCAGTTGTTTGTTTTTTAAAAGTGATAAGATTTTTTATTTTATACTTTATGTAGGTATGTTGCTGATAACAAATATTTATGATTGCAGTAGAATCAAGGTATAATGTAACCTGACGTTTACACGCAGCGTGAAGTTTCAGGTTTTATAGCAATATTTAATTAATAGCTAATGCAATTAACTAAAAATGTAATGTTTTATCATTGTTATTCGTCAAATACAAAATTTGGCTTGAAACGTTTACAAAATTTCATAATTACGTAAACTTTTATTGGTACCATTCCGCGATTCTATTGTAGTGTGCTCATATATAATGTTTATTGAAAACTTTAAAAACATAATAATACAACGGAGTACAAATCTCCACAGTTAAACTATGTTCTTTTTATAATCCTGATTTGTTGCCTGTGGTTTGAAGTTGATGAATCACTTAAGTGCTAGTTTCCTAGTATGAATGACCCAGGAATAGAGGTTCAAACAAGCGACTAGAGAAATATGTTCACTAGTTGCCAACACATAGTTGATTAGGGAGGACCCTCACACGGCCAAGCGATCTCTGATACACTCACACCGTTACCGATGATATAATGCCTGACATACCGAGAGAGAA
Organism: Micrasema minimum; assembly: GCA_022494985.1. Taxonomy (NCBI): domain Eukaryota; kingdom Metazoa; phylum Arthropoda; class Insecta; order Trichoptera; family Brachycentridae; genus Micrasema; species Micrasema minimum. The sequence continues at coordinate 255,982 of JAGVSP010000677.1, forward strand.
AGAGAGAGAGGAAAACATAGATCATTAATTTTTATATCCTCAAATAGATACATTTATCTAAAATAAAAACTATCTTCGTTCAGTATTTGAGTTATCAAAATTATATCAGTTATCAAAATTACACATTATTTATCCTGTTTTAGGTCGAATGTAACCCCAAAAAGAAAATATGTTAAAATGTGATTCCACCAAATAAGCCGAAAGTCTCGTATGTCCAATGCACTTTTTACTATAAGTTAATTAATTTTTTATTATAGTAAGTTTTTAATGAACTCTTTCATCTGTTATTATAAGGGACAATCTGTTATTATGTATATCATTATATACAAATTAGTACCCTGCGTATAAAGTGTAAAGTATTGATCACCTGAGATACGAGTATCGTTATTTGTCATTTTATCAAGGTTAGGTCCAGATTAATGCCGTAATATGTAACAGTTGATTATCTCTGTAAAAAATTGCTTCATTAAACATTGTCAAAACCAACTGTGTTAACATCATTGCAGACAATTAATATACATAAGATTATTTCTACAAGACTTATTCAATATTTATCAGTACGAAAATTTATCATTTTTGTAAATTGTATTGAAGAACTCCGTAGATATTATTTATTTTACGTACCTCCAATTAACAATACTTTCCAACAAATATCTTCTTGTATGACACAATTTACTTAAAAAACCATATTTTGGACTGAAAACATTTTACTGGTCATTATTTCTGTTTGTTTGATTAATTATTCCTTTATTCTCATTTCAGGAAGTTGGAAGCATTATTGGAAAGAAAGGTGAAATTGTAAAACGTTTCAGAGAAGAGGTAAATATTTTAGGCTTGCAACATTTTAATTTATATGTATTAAGTTTAAACAATTCGGTTGACCCATATAATTAATCTTGAGATAATCTTCAATAAAAAGTACTCCCAAAAAAGATTAAAACATCACCAGACTATTTTTGAATCATAATATGCAAGATTTTCTTTTTTTAATAATTTACCTTCTTGATAAATATTCTTGCGTGCAATATATTTCTTTATGTAAACATTACGTTATCACCGGAACACGGCTGTGAAAACATAACGCACAGCACATTTTTAATTTGTGATTATTGAGAAAAAAGTAGTTGTATGTATATGTGAGCAGAATTTCTATTTCTTTTGCTAAAACTTGACTTACACTGACCCTGTGATGATATACTGTGGGCATTGAAAGTCACTTCATTACATTGTTCGCACTTTATTATTGTGAACCAATATTCATAACATTTGCATAGTGTTTTGAAGTTGTCTCGATATGAAGCCACCTAATGATACACTGATTATGAGATCTGAGAGACAAAACTTCCGACTTTGTTTTCTTGTCACTGTTTATAATGCTTTTTTTTTAATTTGAATTAATTCTCGATGTTTTATTTTTTAGTCTGGAGCGAAGATAAACATATCGGATGGTTCATGTCCTGAGAGGATCGTAACAATAACTGGACCCACAAATGCCATATTCAAAGCTTTCACACTTATCTGCAAGAAATTTGAAGAAGTAGGTTTTAAATCCAATTGATTTGTTCCTAATTCAATACAGCCTAATAATTTGGCATCCGTAGCGTAATGGTTAAGGCACTGGACTCACTATACAGAGGTTCCGGGCTCGATTCCCATTATTTCGAACACAAAAAAAGTTATTTTTCTCAAGCCTGGGTGTTTGTGACGTTGTTCCCCTACTACTACTACCACTACTTTCCCTCATCCGCACCCAATGGTGCATTGGGCACTGCATTGGTACACCAAGTGCAGTGTTTCTTGATCATTTTTTATAACGTGAGGGTAGATGATTAGTCTTACGCTTCGCTTAGACTGAAAAAAAACATGTTTCTAAAATGAACATTTCCTTCTGCCAGTTATTGGTCCCCGTAAATGCAAGTTATTGGAGGGAAGTGAATTTAGTTACGCCAGTTATTGGTGCCGTAAACTACCTCTTTTAAAAATAAAATATTAATGTTATTATTATTTGAGCATTTACTACACTAGCTATTGAAATTGTATGTCTTATTTGTAAAGACAAAAAACCTTTTTTATTTATCAGCGAAAAAAAGTTTTTTTTTCTTAAATTCCGCGGCCGCAATCAATTCTTGGGCGCGTCACCCTAATGTGAAATGTTCTCGGTGCCGGCACATCAGTAGGTATAGGTATATACTATTGTCACATAGGTACGTAAATACGTACCTACTAACTAAAAGAAAGTTGTGTCGAGAGGACTCCGGATTGGAATCTCTAGGTTTAAATTCTACTCCAGCCCAACTATTTTCCTGCTTTCTGACAGTTATTTCCGACTATTTGAAAGCAGTCCCAATATTTAAAAAAAACTACGATTCTCGATCGCCAAAGACAATTTATTCCTGCTTGAAATATTAGGTATCGCTTTATAGAAAAACCTTAATTTAAATATTACATATTTAAAACAACAAACACCTATCACAAAAATAATGTATGTTTCTTTTCATTATTCTTTTCATTTAAGTTGTAGGTAAAAATGTGATTCCAAAGAAATGAGATAGCCAGTAGATTTATGACTCTCTTTATCAAAGGTTAATAAAAACAATTTTCCTTTCAAAGACTACGGCTTATTTATGAAGAAGAATAAACTTAATTTTCTGAAAAAAATTATACCTATTTTTTTAGGCCGATCGCTTGGCCTGGAGGAGGTTTGTGGAATCCATAAGATTCACATGGGAGCGGATATGGTATGATGATGATGATGATGATGTTATTTGTAGCCGAACGACTTTCAAGTTGCGGTCTACTATTAATTTGAATATCGGCAATCCCGAAGTCCACATTTTTAATCGTATTGAATATAAATTGTTGGATGCAGGGAAATGGTTGGTATAGGTACCTACGTTTAAAATTAATCTTCTCGTGTATTTACGCTTCCAGGACAGCTTTAGAAACCCGATTATCATAATTTTCAACAGGATATTTTTTAATGCTCTTTTTTCTTGTTTGCAGGCACAAACCTGATCATCACAAGCCTGATAATTCTGAGCCTGAACACCAAAGTTCTTGTGATGACATTAGGTGCAAAAATAATGAGAAAATCTGTTTAAAATTTCGATTGATACCACCATAACTCCATTGTTATTTACTTACTTTGAAAACAGCGTCAAAACGATTCGGTTTATCAATAAGTTTAGGTATTTCTTTTTTTGTTGCAATAGCAGTTCCAAGAGCAGGGTAGGTACTCTATTGTAAAAACTCTATTGTAGTAAGAAATTCCTCATAGGAAAAAATACGGTTTAAGCAAACTATCATATTTTTCATTGCTCGTTGCTTACTAACCACTCATTGAAATCTACTTATTTATTTTATTAATGGCACAATTGCCTTTTACAAAATTCATTAAAGTAAAATACAGTGAACATTAGTAATAAAATTAAAACAAAGTACAGCTAAAAATGTATATGTTGAAATAAACAGTTTATACATGGTGTAACAAAACTCGGTGTACAAGCGGGAAACCAATGAATCTACGTCATATTTGGAGTTTTTTTTTATTTGACCCATAGTTTTTGAGAAATTGAGTGCGAAGTAAATGATTGTTTTCGATATTTTTTTGCAAACTGTTATCAAATATCATTCATTTAGTCAAATTAATACTATCTATGGAGAAAACAAAATAAAAAAACAGCATTTTAATAAGAATTTGTTCAATTTTACTTAATCTGCCATACTTATAAAAGCTTTTACAAAAAGAAAAAAAATATATTTTCAAGCTTAGATTAAAAAGTCATATTACACATTCGACTCCAAATATGATGTAGATTCACCAGTTTTCGGGTTGTACTGCGAGTTTTTTTACTACTAGTACTACTACTTCTTTCCCTTATCCGCACCCAATGGTGCATAGGGCACTGCATTGGTACACCAAGTTTTTTTACACTGTGTAAAAAAGAAAAATATTTTTATATATATGGAAAAGTAGTTCTTGTTCTAGGTATATACCGAAGTATTCTTCAAACTTATATAAAAATTGTACTAACTCTATTGATTCAAGATGAATCATCCTGTATCTGTGTACAGTCTGGTGTTCCGTACCGTGAGGGATGTCCGCCGCGGCGGTCTAACGTCGCGTCGGCGTCGCCACCTGCCGCGTAACCTGCGACAGCCTTCGTTCTGCTTGTGCTAGCCCCCTTTCCCTCCGGCACTACCCCTCCTAACCAACACCTACACCACCACCCTCTCCGCCCCATCGTACTCCACTACTAGACTATCGCGGTATTTTCATATCTGCGCGTGCGCCAAGACGCGGAAAATTCAGGGCGGTCTAACAGCTATTTTGATAGTGGCATTTTTATGGGATTTATTATACACCGTTTCCCACGATGAGACCGCGAAACTTCAGAGGGTGATTATTCATGATATTCTGAGAAAAAAATCTTAATAAAATTTTTCAAAAAACTCAATTCTAATTTCTTAAAAAAATGATTAAAATACGAATAAAAATTCACGCGTGTAATACCGTCCATTTTTGAACTGGCTAACACCACGTGACCTGCACCAATTTCAGATATGAAATTCGAATTTTGAATGTTCGTTCGGTGACCAGAGCGGACCCCCACTCCTCCCCGCCCACCGCCACCCCGCCACCGCTAGCATTTCAAACAGAAGCCAGTATTACATAGTCGCTTTTTATTAATACTTTTTTTTAATTAATTATTAAAAATGCCCGGATCAAAAAACTTTATAAGGATTTTTTTCTCAGAATACATGAACAATCACCCTCCGGAGTTTCGCGGTCTCATCGTGGGACACGGTGTATATATTTTATGACAGTATTAACATTTTTAAAAGATTTTTTATAGTGAGAAGAATATAAAGAAAATCTTTTTAATTTAAACACCACACATAATTTATTTATTTTCTTTTTCACCTAAATTTAATATATGTGTTAAATTTTTTCCTGTGCCTTTCAAATGTATTTTCAAATATCAGTCAGTTTGACAGTCTGACTGCCCGGTCAAGCCCGGCTTAAAAGATTATTTTATGTTTCTGTTATTATCGTCCATTATACCTACAAGTATTACCTAGATATAATTATTCATATTACTAGTATTATTAGTATCTTTTTTATATCTGTGGTGATCGCTATTATTACAGGGAAATGATAAGCTTCCATACAATTGCTTATTACGTTTATTTGACAATCTTAATATAAACTCCGGTGTCCCTCTGGCAAGTGAGCCGCTCGGCGCGGCGGGCGGCCCGCTATCCGGACCCCCTTCGGCCCGCGCTCACTTCCCCGCCTACTCCTACCACACTCTCCACCGCGTATAACAACTACACCTACCAACTAGCTAACTACATAATATATTTATATTACATTTTATGTTGATACATTTACAATTGAATGTGTTCTTATGTATTTGATGGGATAAGTCCTCTGCTCGTTGATCCCGTCGGACGAGGGCGGAGGCGTTCACTCCAAGGCACACCTGGAACAAGGGGGTAAACACTCCGTTAGTCTCTCATCAGAGATGAGACGTGAGATGTCCAGTTCATCGCTCGACAATCTCGATCGGTCAGACGCGGTGAACTGAGCATTTCCGTCACTTTTCCAGGATACCCCCATTCTCGAAAGCTGATCAATATGCCTTTTCCAGACAAGTACCTTACCATTTTGTAATTGTACTTCTATCAAAAAAACTTTGTTTCCTAATTTTTTTTTTATTACGCCTCTAATCCAGGTGAATCTATTAAGCCCCCTAAAATCTTTAACCATAACTTTATTTCCCACACTCCATTTGTCTTTCCTCTCTTTTCCCCGGTATTGTCTTCTTTGCCGTAATTTACTTTTTGAAATATTTTTTTGAACGGTATCTCCTAATTTGTACTGACTCGATTTGCCTTTGCTTGGAATAAATATATCTATATTTAGACCTCAATCTTCTGCCTATTAGTGCAACGGCTGGTTCCACTCCCGTCGAACAGTGCGGCGTGTTTCTGTAGTCAACTAAAAATTCTAATATTATGTTAATAAAATTTGTATAAAACCACTCACCGACTTTTCTGTTTACCGGTTTCGAGACGTAACCCGTCTCTTCGTCAGGACAACAACACTAAACCAACATGCAAATACCACTAAACACCTTCACCATAGTAGATTTTACAAAAATATAAAAATCGACATGCTGATTAGACACATGCTTCACTACGCCACCACCGAGGGTTAATGATTTATGAAGCTAATATTTCAAAAGGATTAACAATTTGAAAGGGTGGAAAAGGGGGGGGGGGGCGGGTAGGGTGACCATTACAATGAAATATCGAATAATGGACTATATTGGAAAGTTACTTGATTATTAATTAATGGCGTAGTGAAGCATGTGTCTAATCAGCATGTCGATTTTATATTTTTGTAAATCTACTATGGTGAAGGTGTTTAGTGGTATTTGCATGTTGGTTTAGTGTTGTTGTCCTGACGAAGAGACGGGTTACGTCTCGAAACCGTCAGAGACAGAAAAGTCGGTGAGTGGTTTTATACAAATTTTTATTAACATAATATTTAAATGTTGGACCACAAAGTTAATGCTTTGAATATTAATAACTAAAAATTCGTTTAATCTCTCCTCATAATCTGATCTAAATTTTCCTGAAACCATATTTTTTTTTTAAAATTGTTTACACGTTTTTACCCCATTTTCGGCTAAGCCATTAGCTTGAGGGTGATTGACTGGTGAAGTCATATGGCAAATTCCATATTGTTTACAAAAGTTTTCAAACTCTACCGCTGTGAATGCTGATCCATTATCTGTTACTAACGTGTGTACTACACCGAAATGGTTAAACAAATTTTTCAAAAAAATAATTGTGTTTGTCGCGTTAATATTTTTTAGTTCTCGGCATTCCATCCATTTAGTAGCCGAATCTACTCCCACTATGAACATCTTTTGGCCTATCGGTCCAAAAAAATCCAGATGCACTCTACTCCAAATTTCGTGGGTAGAGGGCCAACTGGATAGAGTCGTTTTGGGAGTGGTGTGCTGGTTTCTCGCACATTGCTCACACTCTCCTAATTTTTTTTCGATGTGCTTGTTCATTTTTGGCCACCAAAAAATTCCCTGGCTAATCCCTTTGACTTAGCTATTCCTAAGTGAGACCGGTGAATTAGTCCTAACACCTTATTTCTTTAATTCTCCGGAATAACCAATTTATGCTCCCAGAATATACAGTCATTTATCAGAGTAAGTCCCATTTTTTTTCCCAGAAATGCCATATTTCATCCGCTTTACATATGTTCTTTGGCCACCCCGTCTTTAAGTATCTAATTATTTCCTGTAGAAACAAATCTTGAGTGTAGCATGCTTTTAATTCCTCTAAGCTCACTGGTAACTTATCGTTACTCTGTAAAAAGTTAATGAAATCATTTCCGTAATCATCGCTTTCTGTCCCTTCCTCAATACCTACAGGCGCCCTTGACAAATAATCCGAACAATTTTTTTCTGATGGTATGTGCTTAATTTCATAATTAAATCCCGATAATATTACACTGTATCTTTGTAATCTGCTTGCAGCTAAAATTGGAATTTCTTTTTTCTCTCCAAATATTCTTTTTAACGCCTCGTTATCTACTTCTAAAATAAAACCTCTTCCATAAATATAATCATAAAATTTACGTGTTGCATAAATGACCCCACACGCTTCCAGGTCTAAAATACTATAATTTAGTTCCGCTTTGCTTAATTTTCTTGACGCGAACGCAATCGGTCTCTGTGTACCGTCTTCGTAAACATGTAGTAATGTTGCACCTATTCCGGATAGGCTAGCGTCGGTGACAATTTTGATTTGGAGTTCAGGATTATAGTGTACAAGTACTTTTTTGCTACATATAATATTTTTTAATTTTGTGACTGCATTTTCACATTCTTTATCGAAACAAAAACTCTGTATCCTTCCTTAACAAATGATGTAAGGGTTCTAACAATTTAGACATATTCGGAATAAACTTATTATAGAAATTAACTAGTCCCAGAAAACTTCTCACTTGAGATACATCTGTAGGCATTCTGCTACCCGCACCCGCTTCCTGCGGATTCCGCCCTGCTTGCCTTCCCTTTTTTTTTTCTTCAGTACTCCAGGTACTTTCCATGTAGTTCAAATAGGATAAGAGACGATCCTACCAGCTGCGCCAAATGTGGTGATCGCTATTATTACAGGGAAATGATAAGCTTCCATACAATTGCTTATTACGTTTATTTGACAACCTTAATATAAACTCCGGTGTCCCTCTGGCAAGTGAGCCGCTCGGCGCGGCGGGCGGCCCGCTATCCGGACCCCCTTCGGCCCGCGCTCACTTATCTGACCGCGTCATGTTCCACGCAAAATTCAAATTTGTTAGTAACTTGGGGTCACCAATTTAGTTATGCCTTGGTGGGTGCACAGAGAGAGAAATGAAAAGGTACTTACGGTTTTATAGTAAACGTTTATTTCACAATATCTAGTAACTAATATAAAAAACTTAGCTAATTAAACTAATGATGAAAAGAAATGATGAAAATGGAAAGAATAAAAGTGAATTTAATTTGCCACAATTTGGCGGGAGGAATGCTCGGCAAAATCGACGTGCAGTCACGCAGCGGATCAAAACGCTTCTCGAAGTTACCCGAGTGTTTTCGGAGGTGCTCGGTTTTGTATCCGTTCGTTTATCTTCGTGCGCGTGACGTTTTAGAAAAATAACTTTTATATTTTTTCTTTTATAATTATTGTCATCAGCAAACTCATAACCAAGTTAATCGATAATTCAATCGATATATTATTAAAAGGAATAAAAAAATGGCTGCCGGTCCGTCCTAAAGTGGTTCCTTAACTTGGGGCCGCAGCCCTGTTGCGTAACTCTCCCTCTCTCCCCCTCTCTCCCCCCCTCTCCCTCGCGCCACCGTGCCGCGCGCTACAGTGCTCTACGCCGCACCGTACTGTAGACATCTCGCGGCGAAATCACCAACTAATCCCTTCAAACGACGTACTTTTGTCTCATTACGTTTTACGATAAATGCTGTAAAAATACCCCGAAAACTTACCCTGTGATGTAATTACGCTACGAACATGTTCATACAAGTTGCTTAACTCGAAAAACTAAATTCAAAGTGACCAAACGGAAATTTCTTTGTCTCGAAGAACTAACTTTATTACAACTTTTTTCGCGAAAATCGATAGGTGTTTCGATTATTTTTTTACCCGTGAAAATGTGTTAAAATACGTTGTTTCGAAATAATCATGGAGATCGTAAATATATTTGGATTTTCTTTGTCTTGTATGAAGTGAAAAAAAACTGATTTGACGCAGGGACAAAGTTTTGTTTGAGTCGATTTGAAGTGACATTTTCCACGAAACGACAGTTTTCATTGGATTAATACCGGAAAATAAGGTAGGTAACTTTATCAGTTTTAACGATTTTGTGCTTTGGTCATATTTTGTGTATAGTTATTTATTTATATACGGAGAATAAAAATAAAATTACACCGCTTCGCTTATGCAATGAGTCGGGTTACCAAACTGGAGAAAAATAACAGTTGTTGAATCTTGGAAATGACTTTAAAAAAAGGTTTTAATACTACTATGCGGCAAAATTTTATTACGTAAACTGTCTACATCCTGATATTTGTGTAGTTAGACTTTGTAAGAAAACACTTATTATTTATTCGCATTAAATAATATTTATCCAAATGTTTATCAATACAGCAGTTTACTATTAACTTTGAGCAACTTATAAAATTGAATTATTATATTTATTTTTATACTTGTATTAAAAAAATTTTCACTTAAATAATATTTTTTTTACAGTTTTCAAACATACGAACAGGTGGTGGCCCAGTGGTAGCGTCACCATCTCTGAGCTAAATATCCCCGGTTCAAATCCCCACTCCGCCACGACTCGATTCCTATTTTTAAACACAAGCCGCTTTGGCTTTATTGAAAATAGTATTTACCTATCAAATTAATATGTGTGCAAATATTATCATAAGATTGCATAGATTTCCTTTTAACTAAAAAAAATACGTTCGATCCTTAAAAGTGCAAAATGAAAGAACACAATTTTCAGAAAAATAATATATAAATGCGTTGTATTAATTAGTGTAGATAAAATTTTTACTTAGTTTAATTAAAATTGGACAGCAACATTATAAATCAGAAAAAATTATAAAATTAACGATTAGTTGGTTGGGTTGAATAATTTGAGAAAAACTGTGCTTATTAGCATTTGAATTAAATCATCGAATGCATTCCCACTTGGCTACGTAAAACGAGGGTTCAATGTCTTTTCTAGTCATAATCATCCCCCATCCCTATGTACCATCGCAAGAAGAAGATTGATATTTTCATGAATCGAAATAAAAACGTATCAATTTACGATTTAAAAAAAAGTTCAATGCAAAAGTTAGTCGTAGAAATCTACAAGACAAAGAAAAATGCAGAGATATAAAATATGTTTCTACCAAAGATAATAAAAAGAAAAAGAAGAAGAAAACGTTGCTCTAAAACTAGGTGTTTGTAATTTTACTAAAACTTTTAGTAGAAACATTCGCTACGTTGTTTGTCTCCAACAAAGCTTTTCTAATAAACGTAAATGAGAGAATAGCCTTATTTTCCTTTTATTTTTTTTTTTCTAGAACAAGGAACGTCGCAAGTGTTTCACGTTCTAACATCTTAAGTGTAGCGCAAAAACAGATACACATCTGTGCTCCTCTTTTCCAGGCTCTTAAAGATCAGCCTTACATCGTTATTACCTTCAACAAATTTAACGAATTGTTTAAAAAATACAAAACACTATGCCTTCTTAAGAACTGAGAACACATTCCAAAACTATAAAAAAAATGTATATTTATGTAGTTATTTTCATTAAACTTACCTAGTGTATTCACTATTTACAATCATAAACTACCTAGAAAAAACGTTATAACCACATCAAACATTTTGTACGCTCAGCCAACAGTATTAAGTCATTTCAGACTGTAAAACTGTCATTACAACAAAGCCTTTCTTTCCTATATTGAAACACGAATATTCCAGAAATAGGTAATAATCCGATCAATCAATCGTAATAATTCAAAATGGCCACTCCGTTTCCATAACAATTGAATCGTGTGTTTGTCGACATATAACTAAAGCCATCAAAATCAATTAACGTGTTTTATTAAGCGGATGTCCATTTAGTACAGGAGTATTAGGTATATATGAAAAACACGAAGTTTGTAAGAGTGTTGGAACTTCCAAACTACCCCTTCATTGAAATCTCAAATCCCTTATGAAAACGAGAAGTTAGATTTTCTTTTTACTGGAGTTTTCAGAGAATACACACGCTATTCAAACTTAAGGTTTTTGTACATTTTTCTTTATATAATTTATTTAACTTTCATGAAAATATTATCATTCAACAAAAAAATTTCGGGTCTGCATTGTACTTTGTGAGAATTTTATAAAATATTGTTGAAATATATCAATTATCTGTAATTTTTTTTTTCCCCCTTTTTTTTTTTTTATACAAAAAAAAACTTTTTT